>JANIJG010010856.1:0-59647 GCA_024611175.1 Megaceryle torquata | reverse complement strand
GAGAGGATATCTTCAGTCTTGGAAAAGACTACTAGATTCTCCCAATGAAATTTGCTTTTCTGCAATGGAAAGGTTAAATTGCTGAGATGGACCAAGAAATATACACGATTCTCGGTCACGCATCAGACTACCACAGCTGCCAAGCACAGCCAGGAATTTCATCTTTCTGCAAGAATATTTCAGCAATTAACCGGTCCCATAATCAACACTGAAATCACAGTGTATGCTGAAACACATGGAGCTAAGAGCCCAAGAAAGAGATTGGAACTGCGTGCAAGACACTGCACAAAAACTAGCACTCGACTCCTGCAGTGAATCTAAGCCAAATCCTAGAGCTGCTCAGGAGGCTATAGCTCTGCTATTTCCCAGAGGGGGATCTACCCATTGTGCAGTACTCTGGTCTGATCAAGGCTGTCATCAGCCTCTGGCAGGAAAGCAAATCTTAACCGCATACACAAACCAGAAAGCAGAAGTTGACCTACCAGTTTTTAGGCACGTCCCATAGAAACCTCTCATTGCAGTCTACCACTGTGGCCAGCCCCTTTGCTGGCAGCAATCCCATCACCCTTTTTCCAGACAGGTCCCGTCCTGAGAACTCCATGCCCAGCATGCACTGCTGCGAAACCCAGTTACCTGAAAGAATGTTAGCAGCTTTTACAAAGGAATTTTATCTCCTAAAAATCCCCTGGTGGAAAAATTTAGTAGAACAGTAGTCCCTGAAAGTTAGAACTCCAGAGGCAGGAGAAGTGCTGTGATTTATCTACTATGTACACAGTTCACAGTAAAGTTCTTACAGAAGTAGTAGAAAAGGACTTGGTCTCTTTAAATCTTACTCTTTATCCTTCATGATATTGATTTAGTTTTAGTTTTATCTGAGACATTTCCTAGAACCATCTCGTTTCAGAGGCAATTTTGTTCCTCTTTGAACAAGAATGATACATAAAACTGGAAAAGATGATCAGAGCAAAAAATACACCTAAAGACCTTAATTTCTGCAAACGCCTATTTCAGGCAAAGACTAATTTCAGTTATGAAGGGAAACCCAGCCCTAGTCGAGTCACCCATAAGAATCAGCAAATACACTTTTCACGTGTTCTGTCCCCTCTCTCCTTTGACGAGAGTTTTAAAGCCATTTAATAGGCATTACATGAATTCTTAACTCCCGATAAGGCAAGACAGTATCACCTCCATTTTGTAGGCAGATTACTTCACCTTGCATATTTCTCCCCTAAACACAAAGCACGCCCAGTAGCATGGGAGCATGAAACTTCAACATGGCTGGCCACCTTTGTACGTGCCTTACCCATCTCTGGAACCTCCATCACGCTGTTTCACCTCACACTTTGTATCTATGCAATGGGGCTATTGATATTTTCTCAAAGCGAGGTTTATTCATTTTGCCGTATGAAAAATAGGACTGCAACTGGAAGTAGAACTCACAGGTTTCTGGTGTACAGTCCTGCAGCAGGGCTATACTTCCTTTTCAAAAATAGGCTGTCTTGATAAACAAAAACTGCTATAACGCTTTAGTCAACGTCTAAGTAACATGCAGGAGATTGTGTGAAGAAATTCTAGAACAGTGATACCTAAATACATTTTCTTCTAATGTAATTTTAACTCACCGGGGATAGCATCTGGAGAAAGCCTTCCCGTGGCCAGCATAATGTCCCGGAAGTTGAGAGACGCATAATAGACTTTGCAGAGTTGAACAGCTGAAGTTGCACGGAAGTGTTGAAGCGGGGAGGCAATCCAACGCAGAGATGAGAGGTCTCCACGAGTCAGTGCGTTTACATAGGCATATTCTGTCAACTCCTGAGGTTGTGCTGCACAAGAAGGAACAATAAGAACTTTACACACCTTAACAAAGGCGCACACATTCCAGAATGAGCAATTCCTTGTCCAATTGTTACCTCCTCCTCCATTTTCTCTCCAGAAAGCCCTTTCTTACCCTGCAATACCACCCATACCCTAAATAGCTCATCCCTCCCTCCTGTCATCAGAGCACGCTATACTGTAATTCTCAATTTTTGTCATTAAAATAATAAAAAATAATTGCAGGAACAATAGCTACTCATTTTCTGTTCCAAGTCCATTCAGACTCAAGGCACTGCAAGTGATCCTCAGACCTGAAAGGAGTTACCTTGTTGCAACGGAAGATGCCTGAAGGAGCCCCACTTTCCATCACGATACACATTCATCACCAGGTCGCTCTGAACTATCTTCTGCATCTCCAGGGAAGAAAGACTTGTGGGTGGGACAGCTGATGAAGGGTTCAGGTTGGAAACGAACACGCACCTAGAAGCCAAGAGTTGTCATTTTGCTACAGGCCTGAAAAGGTGCCAACACAAAAAAAGTGTTAAGTCACATCTCCATCTGTGACTCAATGGCATGCTTACGTACCTGATTCTGTGGCCTTCTGCTTCAAGGCGGAGGCAGTTCACCATTCCCAAAATTCCTGAGTTTCCACAACTGGTGGCAGTCAACCATACAAGCTGTTCTGATGGGTCAGCCAAGACCTCCTACAGGACAAACCCCAAGATGTTTTACTTGCAACCACAGAAAGGAAATAGCCCTCGTATTCTTAAGGCAGAGACTAATAATTTTTTTAATCTGTTTTAAGTTATTAACTGTTCTAAGAAAAGTAACACAGACATTTAATTTTAACACTGCTAAATATCTCATTTAGCAGTCTACGGATTTGAAAATTCAGATATCGAGGACATAGAAATTCTCACCTTTAAGGATTCAACCCACTTAAAATGAGTCTCATCGATTGGCAGAAAAATGGGTGTTTTGGCAGGGGCTTTCCGGCGACACAGGAAAATAACGGAGCCAAAGAATGATTTCTTTGTGGCAACCAGATTCAGTGAGGTTTTGCTGAATAGGTCCTCCCACTGTCCCTGTCAAATCAGGTAAAACAACAATTAACAGGAAAGCAAAAAGTCAATTAAAAATACAAGTCACATCTATAGTTCTCACAGAGTCTCCTCAAAGACGGCTTCACCAGGAACAAGAGGCTCTGTCCACCTCTTCCTTGATTTTGCTTGAAATCATGACATCTGCTCTGCATTGTCTCAGTACAAGTAGATATATTTGATTAACATAACAGTATTTTATCCACGTCTAGAATATTCCTTCTTCCCTAAAAGATCCTCATAAAGCAGTTGTACAATTATCTCAAAGCCCTCGTCAGGGGACTAGTCTTACCACACCACCAGGTGTCAAAAAAACAGAGCAGCGACCATGTCTAAAATTTAATTCCAGCAGTAAGGCACACCTCTGCAGTCAAACACACTGTACAGATTCCAACACAGGAGTTAACAGCAGTGGAAACACCGAGTTTAGACGTTACCCGACTACCTCACGTAAGCCCTGTCTGCAATAGGAAAAGTAAAGCAGGACAGAGGAAACAGGAAAAACCAAGTGACCCTAATCCTTCAGCTGCAGGGGGCGTGGGGAGAAGCAACCAACCACTAGCAGGGAAGAAGCACCTATATGCGTTAAGTTACATTTCAGAACAAGAGAATAAAAATGCATGCATGGCACATCCAGAAACACCGAGACTCCACTATCTGAATGAAATCAAGATGACTCCAGGCTCTCACAAAAGCATTCATTTGCTTTGCATATACCAGGCACAAAACAGTGGAAGGTTTTTACAGTGTGATCCCTTATAAGGAGGACTAGGCACACCTATCTAGAAAACTTTAAGAACTCAATATAGAGTTCTGCCCACTCTCACCCATGTCATCATTTTTTTTAAAGAAGGCGTATCCAACTCACATACATCTTATCCCAGGGATTTGCTAGTACCAGGCTACTGACACACTTATAGCAGATCTAGACTTCAAGTTATCAACTTCAGTAGCATCTCAGTCTTCTATTTATCTGCCTCTTTACTAGACAAGATGCAAATCCAGAAGAACTCACCCTCTCAAATGTCCTTAGGAAAAAAAACTTCACAGAAAGCAAAGAGCTAGAATCCAAGTCATTGCAAAATTCAAAATCAAACTACCACACTCCAGATATTTTTATATATATAACTACACACACACATATATTAGAAGTGCTACTCTCTCCTTATTCTAAAAGGAGAGCTGAGAGACTACAGACCCTTAAGTCAACAAGAAGATACATGTTCTGCAGAAGGGCAGTTTCCTATCACTACTTAGCCTAAGAGCTGTGAAAAGAAGGTTGTGTCCCAGTTCCCACCCTTATGCTAGCCACTCACTCTCCTCTTCTTGTACCAGCACTGGCATTAATTCATCTACATGATATACTGGTTTGCAGGCATAAAGCAGACACCCTGCCCTACCCTGCCTTCCGAGGGCTTAATCTGCTGTAGCTCATTATGGGATCAGACAGAAGTGGGGAAGAAGGGAAGGAAGGAGAGAAAAAAAAGTATAAGCAAAAAGCCTTCCTTTACTGGGAGTGCTTCAGTGTTAGAAGAACATAACTAGTTTGTATAGTCTCAGTCCCAGCAGCAGTATCAACAGTATCAAATGGAAGAGGTATATTTTGATACTGGAGCATTTTAGGTGCCTACGGTGATAAAGCTGTACCCCATCTAACAATGCAGCTCTTTATTTTAGCTATAAAGGAACTGTCCTGGCCAGTGTTTTCATACAGATTATACAGATACAAACATGACAATAAATAAGAAAGGCTTTCCAAACTGAACTTGCCACTTCTCTCCCAACCTGATAGATGGAAATTCACAACTCTTCTCATCTGAATAAGCGTTTATTACATATTCCTGCAGAGGGTCTAAATGGAAAGTGATGCAAGTGATGTCTACTCAACATTCATCACAAGAGCATCTGCAAGCAGCAGACTCCAGACTGACCATTGAGAAAGTGTCTGTCCTTGCAGGAGGCTTACCTTAGACAGGAAGCTGGGTTTCTGCTGTAGATCTGGGCTTGTAAGGAAACTGACAATTTCTGGAAGAGTTTCCCCTTTAAGAAGGGTATGTAGCAAAACAAACCCTCCTTCTTTCACTGCAGCTGCCAAATTAGCAATAATTTCAGGGGTGTTCCCTAGAACACTTGTTGAACAGTTGTACACCACCAGGTCAGCATTGGTCAGATTTTCAGAGGGAAGGCGAGATGGATCCCACTCGCTAAAGGAAAGTTCAGCATCTTGTAGCTCTGTTTCACTAGCTGAAAGAGCTTTCAGGGTGCAGTCAGTGGCAATGTATTCCATCTGCAACAGAGGCTGAGTATTCAGAATACTTCTGACTCGAGAGAACAGACGTCCACTTCCTGCAAGAGCCTGTGAGAAAAGGAGAGGAAAGAAAAGGGGAAACCTAGTTGAAACATGAATGATATCCAAAATTATAACTGTAACAAATAGAAGTATGTGACCAAGTTACTGGAAGGCCTAGAAACACTAGCTATGGTCACATCCCAGGCTCACAACTAACCTCTACTATCTTCATCCTGTGACTGATCATGTTCTCCAGTGCCACATCCAGGCAAGTCTTCAACTCTGAAGAATCTATCAATCCATTGAGAAGAGGGTCATCCTGGAAGTGCATTTTCTCTCGAGTCACAACCTGCTTCAGCTCAGAATAGAAGTTTCCATTCAGTTCAAGATTGCACGTTTCAGCAAGGATATGCTGAAGACCCTTCTGTATGGGTGAAGACTCTGCAACATCCATTTCATTTTCTAGTCCATGGAGGGCTAATTTGATCCCATGCACTGCCAGCTTAGCCTGCAAGTTCTTCATCAGTTCTATTGAATAGAAGGGAAAATTAAAGGAAGAGTCAGATTTTTGAAAGCTGCTTCTTTTCCTTTTACAGCACCTTGTATCATTAGACTAGCCACAAAGATAAAGCACATTCACAGGATTATGAACTGTGCAGTAGTTGCAGCCCCCAAACGAGCAGGCTTCGTTGTAAAGCTGTCTAAACCACCAAAATTACCTGTGGCGAGCCTGACTAAGAGGGCAACTAACAGAAAACTTCTGCTTGATTTAGGGAGTTATGGAGGGAAATTGCAGATGTCCACAGATACAAAAATGCTAAAAGGCTTTTTTGCTTTATAACCAGATGGAAAATAGCTCAGCCTGACTGATAGCATTGTGAAAGAGAAATTAAAAATCCCGCTACAGCGTTTGTAAAATGCTTTGAGGATGGTATTTGGACACCACAGGCATTTCTCTCAAGACACTTCTGTCATGCTGGACTGTTCCACTAGTGACAAGAAACCAGACGCACTCTACCTTTGCAGTGCTTTAAACAGGCATGAAGGTGGACACTGGAAGACAAGCAGTTACTCTCAGTATAGGGCACGAAGCAGAATTTTTCCAGGGTTGGAGCGGTCCGTTCCTGTTGTCGTCGAGGTGCCACAGAAGCATGAAGACCATCGATCTGAACACCTCCTGCTTTAACACTATTAAGACAGCGGTCCACAACAATATCAACAGCTGAAAGACAGGAAAGAAACACAAGCTTGCATCAAACACTGCAAGTATTCTATTCAAGGTGATCAGGTGAACAGTGTTATATCAGACTGTTACAGCAAAGCCTGGAGACTAAAAGGGTCTCTTACTTCTTAGTAAGTCAAATCAACTAGCAAAAGCCCAAGCATGAGAGACATTACCTTCTACATTGTCCTTGTATTGGTGTGAGTGCTCTTGATGCAGCACTGGGTCAATGGACACCGAGCGAATCCTGGTGGGTAAGCGTAGACTACGCCCAGTCTCAGCTAAGATTATAATGTGTAGCATGGAGTCAAGGAAGGTCACCCAGTTTCCATTCCACAAAACCTTCCCTGTGCTTGCTGCAGAAGAAGAAAGGGAAGCCTCACTGTGATTTCGTCATTCAGCAGATGCCAGAAGGCCCTGCTTATCAAAGGTAAAGTCTGCTGTAGGTACCCAGCTTTCCCCATAAACTCCATCAGTCAGTTCTACACTGGTGACAGCAGCTTTCCCAATGCTCTGTCAGAACTTTCAGCTGTACTCTGTTATCACACAAAGTATAATTACCAAACAAAGCAGTTGGGTGGAATTAAAAGATCAAGCATTCTTCATTACCATAACCACGCTCATCATTCTTCTACAGAAAGTAAATTCACCTTCACTGTTGCATTCCAGAAGGCCCTGAAAAGCTGGTCCATAATTATATCCACGCAAATGCAGTTCTTGGTAAACGTCTTCTTTCAAGAGGCCAGACTTTGAGCTCATGACTACTTGAGTCTGAGAGTCAACTGGCTGGTTATGGAGGTTCTTCAGAGCAGCATTTTCTAGGAGAGCAATCTTCCCTGATGGGATACAGTGGCAAGAATAAAAAACATCAGTGTCCATAAATAATGGATTTTAGTACAACAGTGCATGCAGTTACACTCCCTTTACTTACCACTCACAGCCAAATTCCCATTCCCCGACACCTCAAAGCAGCGGGAAGCAGGCATAAGTCTTACTTCCAGCTTTACCGCTCCTGCAAGAAATATTGAGGAAGACAGGAGTGAGGTCATTCATTGCTACCATCCTCAAGCAGAGCTTTCTCTTTTGCCATCTCCAGACTCACTGCATACAACATATAATAAAAACAACCACGTGTGCTACTCAACTGTACAAATTCACTTCTTTGCTCAGTCATGTTGCACCCTTCTTTATACTCTTTCACTTGTATTCCACCTCGCCTTCCCCTTGCATTTCTTTCCTCCCACTTCTTCCAACTCCATTACACAGTCTTGCATTTGTACCAACACTCCTCGCTCACCGTTTTTGGGAAGGATAGTTGCCTGATGAATTGTGACTTCTTCAAATGAAACAGCCATTTGCTCCATGACCATGCCAAGAGACCGTGCCAGAGTTCGCCAAGCCAGTACTAGGTACCCAGTTGCTGGATACAGGACTCTGCCGTCAATGCAGTGACCAACCAAGTAGTGGTCAGGAGAGTTAGGACTCACATCTGTCATATAATAAAGAGCAGAATAAAACACCGTAATAAAGAGGTCTTATTGGTTTCTCCAACTATCCTGCCTAGCAACACACAGCTCTTAAAACTACCATGAGTCTGAATCAAGACAGCTTCCTGCTCTCTTCATATTCTTTCAGCCCATTTTTCAGAAGCAGATCCGGCCTTTTTCAAACCAAACCAAACGCTCAACTACAGATGATGTCTTCAAGGATGCTGCTTTGAGCATCCTTTTCCTAGTTTTGCCAAAGAAATGCAGGGGTAAAGCAGGAAACAGAAGAGTCCCAACAAGCAAACATACCGATATTGTAGACTGAAGCAGCTGCAGCGCCTTTGGAACCTCCTCCAAAGTCTTCAGCTTTTACAACGTTCCACTCCTGGCTGTGGTCCCATTTGATATGGGGGGAAATAAGGGGTGTTCCCACTGGGACAGGGTATTCCACAGGTGGGAACAAGTTATTTCCAAGAACATTTAACCTAGGAAGACAGTAAAAGATCAAGGCAAGGGAGGGGGAAGGGGGAAAAGCAGAATTGACCATAATATTTAGAGATTGGACGGTCTTGGGCTCCAAGTCTGAGATTTCTCCAAGAGTACCATGAACACTTAACTGCAGCCAAATTTGTAATTCTGACAGGCTATGAGATGCAAACTTTATAACCAAGAGCTAGTCCCAGGTTCCTAGGCCTCCAAATGAGGACTCCTCTTTAAAAAGGCACCTGCCCAGCCCAAGCAGTCTCTTACCCAAGGTAAGAATTCATAAGTGAGCATGTTAAAATACGCAAAGCGCAGAGGTAAACCCCATTTTTTGCAGGTTTGTTGAAGTAGTATTTCAATCCTTGTGCAGACATGCAGGCTTGAGTAGAGACTTAATTCTCTCCTCACCGATACCCCACTCACCTTCATCCCTTAGTCTCCTTACCCAGTTAAATGAATCTTTCCAATCTGTGTTAGGAAGAACTCCAAATTATTTTTCTGATCTTTCTTCATCAAAGGTAGAATGGTGCAAGTTGGTTTCAAAGTCCTCCTCAAGATAGCCTGGTCAAATAAGAGTCCATAAATCACTGGTGGAAGGCATTACTTACTACTTTGTCTCCGATTTTTTTTTTTTTTTTTTTAATCTTTCTTACTGTGTAGTAGGTGGTAGAAAAAAACATCATTCTAACAAGGAAGCAGAAGAGCAGAACAATACCCTTTCAGCAACCCAAGAAGTTGCACATCTGGTAAAACAGAACCTATGTAATATTAAACTCCGCCAAAACACAAATCTCCCTTTCCCAAGCAGATTACTAAGTAGAGTCAAAAGCTGCAGCTCAAGAACTGCAAGATCACCCTCTCAAGCCTCCCACTCATGCATGCACACACACACACACACACACAGCCCAGATAAGGTCCTTACTCTCCGAAGTAGCCCTTTTTAGTCTGAAGCATCACAGAGCATTTTCCAAGTGACAGCTATTAAATCAAAAAATGCCACCTTGAACATCTGACCCAACTTGTATCTTCTTTCCAATTTGATCCCATGGTCTTTAAATGGGAAAAGGAAGGAAAGACAAAAACCACAACACTCAAATCCAGATGATGAAGTCTTTAGTCACTTGTATTAGAGCCCAGAATTGCACAATAATTTTAACATTAAGTGTATAATCATTTTGCAGAGAAGAGTATCTGCCTAATTTAAAAGCTCTACTCGGATTCTCCCTACAAGGCATAAATAAGATTAACATGACATAGTAAATATACACTGGATTGGAACTTGGAAGCAGTGTATAACTAACTTGATTCACAAGGAATTATGATTAAGTTTTTTATGCTCTTGCATGCCACCAAATAAAACAGACCCATCGTGGAGACGTAAGGGATAGACACAAGACCACAGCCCTGATCTTGTGGAGCAAGTGCATCCTAATGCACCTGATGCTCTGCATCCTCTACTACAAGCTAATTCCACAAAGATCAATTCTTAGAGGGTGAGGAAAAAGGAATAACGATCTGATCATCAAAGGAGGAGTTTATAAAGAAAGCAAGGTCCTGTGGCAATCTACTTGGTCCTAGCAGAAAAGGAGAAAACACCACTACTAGCCACCACCTTCTAAGACAAGGACCTCAAATCAAATTCAATGTACAATAGTGATTTTTCCCAGAGAAGGCCTGCTAGTCTTGAGTTTCTTCCCCCACCCCAAGTTTCACATGCTCTCCATTAAGATCCAAAGAACGAAATGCTTTTCTTACTTGTTGCACAGTTCAAAGAGTTGACTATCATCTATTGGAAATGCATGGCAATGAATAAAGGCAACAAAAACAATGTGAATGTCTGGATTGGGAAGTGACATTGTGTTGGGATTGGTAACATACATCACTCTCCCTCCCAAAAACCAAACCTAAACCAAACAACAGCAAAAATAATGACACCAAAACTCCCCCAGAAAAGAAACATTAAGAGTACAGCGTATCAATATAGTATCATACTGGCACATTCAAACACAATACCTGTAAAAGAGCGTGTGGAGCAATCTCTACTACAACAGCATTATCTGGAATATGCTTCAGACCTTCATGGAACAGCACTGGACTCACTAGGTTGTTCACATAATAGTCTGCAGAAGAATTCTGAGCCAGTTCACTGTGCCACTGAGATTCAGGGATAGATGTGCTGATCCATCGTGCTGAACGAGGTTTAGGGTGTGGAATAACCTACAGGTAGACAAGAAAGGTGGACAGGAGGGAGAGTTATATATCAGAGAACAATAAACCAGGCAAAAGCAAGCAGCCCCTCCTTTTCACAGGCCGTTTTTTTCCCAGCTTGATTGCCCAGGACATCCTTCTGCTCAAGACCATAGCACTTCAAACCTTAGGTCTCACAGAGGCCTACACTGTCTTCAAGGTATTTCCTTCTCCTCCTAGAGAAAGTAGTGCCCTTAATCTCAGCATCACCTATACTCAAATTCAGGTGCCCAAGCACAAGCCATGCAAACCATAGTCTGGCAACATTACCTTTTTCAGGGCACGGAGCAGCACTGGTCCAGTAGATGCCATGTAATAGGAATGAAATGCAACTCCCGAACTGCGCACCTCCTTCGCAAACACACCATCCTTTTTCAGTTTGGCTACAAACTTATTCACAGAGTCCTGAGAAGAGGAATAGAAGTGAACTAAAAATAAGAGCTCACAGCATACTGTGTACTTGGAACCTGTATGGATCTCTGTATTCCCCCCATGCCCTTCACCCCTTGCCACTTAAGGGGAGCCATATTTGGGACGAGGTTATTGCCCTTCTCAGTCTTAGAATTGATCGCTTATTATGCCCATGGCCATGAGACTGTTAGCATAAGAGATCTTTTATTACTAGCTTACTGAGGCACTAACATCACTTTCTCTCACAACACGTTTGACTGTTTTAAATTTATGCAAAGCATTATGTTCCATCCCACCACTTTAATCCAGGTCTCCTTTGCAAGAAGCTGAGCTTAACTCAGCTTCACACCTTCTTCAAAACAGAACTCATGGGTCCCAATCACAACTCCAGTATGCACCATATTGGTTTCTTGCTCACCAGAGGCCCCGAAACAGTGACAGTATCTTCAGAATTGTGGCAGGCTGGTACCACATTTGGAGGACAGCACTGCTTACACTCCTCCCATGTCAGACCTGCAGAAGGAAGGCCTCAGGACAGTACAAGTGTTTTAAGCATCAAGCCTCCTAAGGGGAGGCAATCTTAACTGCATGATCACTGGGTTTATTTCAGCATTTTGCAAAACTGGGAAGGATTCTTAAGAGGAGGATGGACATCCCCCCCCTCTCTCCAAAAGGGATTCTGCAAAAGCTAAGGATATTTTTCTCGAGGCTTTAACACATCATTTATCACTGCAATACTGAGTATAAGAACAGAAGACTGAATCTTTGTGCCAGCCCATTAAGGGATGGATGGGGAGAACACACACTTTCCAAGAAGCTACAGAAGTGTTTGTTTTGTCTCATTTTGCCCTTAGCACTCTGAGCTAGAACAGGAGAGAACATGAGAGCTTGACTCACAGAAGCAGAGAGCTGCAAAATACCCATAGATATTTTTTTGTTTCTTGACTTAAAAAAAAAAAAAGTATATATATATATACACACACATATATACACACATACTAAGATATATCAAGAGCCAAAACCCCCAATGTATTAGACTTTTACCTCTCTTTTCATGGATATTATTTATCTGGCTTCTGTCAGTGGTTACTTGTCAGCAAGTCTCTCCGTTTCCCCTTAGTTTTGAATGGATTACCAAAATTCTGCTGTATTGCAGGTCAGGAGTTTACTACCAATATATCAACTTCAATGTCTAATATCCTGCTCTACATCAGAAGAAGAAGAGGCAAGAGCAGCCAAAATTTTATGGACATGACTGTCTCCATCAATACCTTTCAGAGCCCGATTTTATCCCAATGCCATAAACCAGATCAGATGAACTTTCCTGTATCACTCTTTTGGTAAGGGTATACCTACCAACAGCAGCCATTCCTCCTGGGGGCAATTTGGCTTCTTTAATGCATTGTCCCCGCCAATAAGCAGCAAGAATAGCTTCTTCATGACTTAAGGAGTTATCTGCATAGCCACAAACTACTTCTCCCACTGAGTGGCCCAAAATCCCATCAGGTTGCAGACCTGCAGCTTTCAGCATATCAACCTGGGCAATCTGCAAGGAAAAGCTGGATTAATGATCCCATGCCCAGAGTAAGCAGGTGCCAGGCCTCAACAGCACACAGCAGTAGCGAGTACACTAAAAATGGCTTTTTGGTAGACATTCTTGGCCTCACTGTTTGTTGTTTGTTCCCCCCCCTCCCCCCCGTGCACCTCCAGCCTCATTTCAAAGCTATCCCAAGAATTGTTATACAACTCCAGTATTGTTTGGGCCCTTCCACTGTGTAGCTTTCCACTAAGAAGCTATTTCCAACAACAGAATGTTGTCAAGAGCCTGTCTGTACAACAGAAGGGGCACGACCGGCTTTCCAAATCACTTTAAAAGCTGTGCCTCTAGTTTATTAAGAAAGAATGAATCCCACAGTGACACTCAGAATTAAGAGACATCATTTAGCAGCATCAAAGTCATTTGCAGAACAAATTTAGAAGGCAAACCTTCCTCCTCAGCACAAAAGTTTACATAAATCTTAAAGGATATTCCTTAAGTCTCTTGATCAGTTTAGATCAACATTCATCCGAGAATCTTTCATGCGTCAGAGCCCAAAAACTGTCAAGGGTACAACACACTCCCTCCTGTCAGAGAGCTAACTACACAATATTTCTATTCATCGGGATGAAGTGATAGTGGCCAAACAGACACACTAGCAGAGCATGCTTACGTGGATTGAGTCCATTGCTCCCTCCACCAGTCATCCAAGTCTTACCTGAATAGCAGCTAGTCCAACGAATGCATGGACAATGTCATCAAAAGTGTTCTCATCTGCTTGCAGAAGCAGGTCTGAGACCTTTAGGCCTGTGCTCTTCAAAGCCTCATCTGAGCGCAATATAGACTGACGAAACAAATCCAACTTCATAAGGCTCACACCCATATCTTTCCACTGTGTTCCCATGCCTGCAGGATACGCAAGGAGACAGGGAGCTTTAGTAGCACTCCATAAAAGGAGTAGACATCACACACTCTGCTCAGAATTCTTTCACTGCCTGAGCAACACATTATACATTTCCAGCATCCTCTAAATCCTTTTTATTTTTCCAGACTTTGCTATCATCAGAAGACAGCCAAGTTTGAAGGATTAGATAAAATACAGGAAACATAAGTCTCCCCAATACAGCACAGGGCTGCAAGGTATTTCCCCATGCTAGAGTGGGAAACAACATTAAAGCATGGAATCGAACTGCTCAAGCCCCAGATCTACAGAGGAATGCAGAAGTCTGGATCCACTGCTGCACACCTACCTGAGCAGATGTACCAGAGTGGTCGACCAGATGCTTGAACTTGCTGAACCTCTTTTATGTCGCTCTCAGTGCCAACTAGTGTGTAGCCCCTGTAGGGCATGGAGGATATGGGAAGTGCAGAGATCTCATTGAGCAGGCTTATAAATGGGTTGCATTCTTCATGTTTTCTGCTCTCTTGAATTAGTATCTCCACAGCTTCCTGGGTTCTGCCACAAACCTGAACCAGTCTTGGCATGTTACAGGTCTCCAGAGGCTGGTATTTTTTTTTATTTGGCCTCAGAATGATGTGAGCATTAGCACCTCCAAAGCCAAAAGAGCTGATAGCGACAAGGCCACCTTTCACTGGTGTTGGTTTACAAACTACCTTCAAAGAGCCATCTTGCAAGGCAGGAATATCTGGATTTGGAGAGTTGAAATGAAGATTTGGAGCCCACAGCCCATGTTCAAGAGAGAGAATGACCTAGAAGAAAAAACAGACTGTTCTGTGCTCCACATTTTCTTGTGATAAAAATGCTTTTGTTGTTACTGTTTTGCTATAAGTGACCATGCAGCATACACCAAAGCAGCTGTTTTGATAAAGGGACACTTCAGATAATAGCATTATTAATGTTATTGAGGTACTACCTACTTCACCTAGACGAACTGTACATTCCTGAAGGAAGTCAGCAGCGAAGGTGAGGGTGGTAGCTTTCAGTGTAGCTTTCAGATCCTTTATAACTGGAAAGCCACACAGTATTGCTGAAAAAGCAGCCTGGCTACTAAGAATATCATATCAGCTTTCTTCCTTTTTCAGATCCTGTCCCTTCATTGCACTCTGCTTCATCCCTGCCCAGTCACAGAACACCATGTGTTCTTACTGCAACAAATGCTTCCATTTCTGCCTTTGCTGCAAAAAGAGACCAGCTGAAACACTGACAAAGGAGTTTTCTTGCTGCTTCATGCTTATTTCTTGTCACCTTCAACACAGAAGAAAAAAAAAAAAAAAAGAAAAAAAGGCAGGAACAGCAGACCAGTCAGAACTGGAAGAACCAAAGGGAAGTACAGAAACAGCAGGAGAGCTGGAACAGCTGTACCAAAAAAACCAAGAGCTCCTTCTCTCGGCAGCATCTCTACAAACAGCCCATGACATCAAGCCCATGTCCACTCCTACAGGGACAGGCTGAGCGTGTACAGTACTACACACTATGAATTTGCTGTTGCTCTACACAGCATACATATTTGTACTTTTAAGTCCGCCATGGCTTCTACACAAGTGTGAGAGTACAGTACAGTGAGCATACACCAGAGCCACCAAGAAGCTTTGTCTTTGCTGTACAGCAAGTAATTAGGCTGAGTAGCTCAAAGATGCATGTTGAGTTTTCCCTCCCTTACCAGAATTTAACTAAAGCAACCTCGACAAACCCTATTTTCTTTCCTATCTATCCACATAATTAACAGATTCTTTTCAAGTCTGAAATCAGGTACTTTCAAGATCTGTTTTCCTAACTGACACCTCACATAAGAGCATTTTAAGGAATTCTAAATGAAAACATTTAAGTTTAAGTGCAAGCTTCCTGACAGTTACTGCCTAGAGAAACAGTAGGCTTGCTCTAGTCTCTGGCTTGGTCTCACCTGACAGCCTGATTAACTTTCAAATATTAAAATAGCAAGTGCTGCCCAACTTTCAAAAAATAAAGAACACAGACAGAGCTTCCGATATCCTTCCAAAGCTTCGGGTGCTTTCAAGATACCAAATCTGGAAACAAGATCTAACATAACTTAATAAAAGCACAGCAAAAAGATATTCAAGCAGGCCTGATGGTTTTCCATGGGCTCTCACCTCCAACTCTAAGTTCCAATACAAAATTAAGTGAGAAAACTGATGAAAAGAGAGGGAGGAAACTGAGTGTCAGAGAAGTCTTCCAACAAGAAAGAAACTGTGGCCTTTTTTCCTTGCTGTTCTAAGAAACGCAGACAGGGAAGCAGTACCTCTAAGTTATGATCCTGTCCTGACAGATCACAGCAGAACTGCCCTAAACAAAGTGTTTGTACTGTACAACACAGTATGGACAGAGCTCTATTTTATGATGACTCTGGTATCATTCCTTCTATGAAGAAAGTGTCAGTCTGAGAGATACAGGTGCTAAAGAAAAAGTAAACTTTCCTTTACAGAGAGACAGACGCCGCTGTCTCCATGATTTATTCACAGATGAGGCTATCCCCAGTAAGCTGTATGTATTCAGGTCACAATAACTACTTTAAAGAGCCAAAAATTCTAGCTGTGACAGTGTACGTGACTTCAATCTACGTGGCTCTAGGGCTGTCGGTAATAGGCTTACAACCAAGTGCGAACATTAGCTATCTCTCTACTAAGCAGTTTAGCAGCCAGAGCCAACAGATGATGGTCTGCCTAAAGCAGTAGTTAGTAGGCTGGTTGCTAAGACAACCAGTTATTCAAGCTAGTAGCCTCGGCCTGAAAAGCCCACCTAGCTTCTTGCCAACGGAAGAGAGCAGAGGAAGAGATGCTACCTCCCTGACAAACAGCCCGAAGGATCAGCTGCTGTTCTGGCATTGAAAGCCCATACTGCTTCTTATCTTTGGTCACCATCAAATGGTTAAATCCTTCTATGCCCCTCAAATCCAAATAACTGACAGCAAAGTTCCATTGGAAGGGCCAGCATAAGGACAGTCAATGAAGGGATCCCAAAGCCTTTACTCTGAGCACAGTTAACACTCCTGTAGAATTCAGTAGGAAGGGGTGACACACCTGTGTGTGCATGAAGCAGAGAGCCACCTGAGCATTTGTGTCCAGGCTGCGGAATAGCCACCCAAGCTTTCAGAGTATTTGCAGGTGAAGTAGTAGATAATGAGAATCACCTGAGTTCTTCTCATTACCAGTGAACATCTTATCCTGGATCAGTTCAAATTTTCCTGAAAACCCCCATGCTGTTGTGTCATGCGTGTCCCCCATTTTCCTTCTTAAGACACCTCATACCTTGAGTAATCCAACAAGTCCAGAGGCAGGCTCTGTATGACCCATGTTTGACTTGACTGATCCAATCAACAGTGGCTCTCTCTCACATTTACAGAAGGCACTTACAATGCCACTTACTTCCTCTGGATCCCCAGCCTAGAAGGAAGAGAATCAGAATGGCTATTTTACCTAGCACTTCCAAAACACATCACAAAAAGACAAAGCTGAAAGATCAAGATGTTTGGGCAAAATTCCAAAGTGGTGAAGCAGTAACTGGTAGAAGGGAGAAATACAGTTCATTTAGAAAAAAATAATAGTTCGGTGGAAAAGTGTGTCAAGTCATGCAAGGGAAAAAAAAAACAAGGGGGGGAGATGATACTCCAAGCCCAGAGGGGCCATGCTGACCTTGGTGCCTGTCCCATGAGCTTCAACAAACTCCACTTCTCCAGGACTGATACCGTATTCTTTGTGCAGGGAGGTGATCAACCGATGCTGCATCTCTCCACATGGGAATGTCACACCTAGGACCAAAATTACCATCAGTTCCTCTCTTCTGTCAGGTGATTCCTGCTCCAACTTTAGCACCCTTTCAACTGCTTGGGGCTACCAGGTCCAAAAAAAGCAAGAGATCTTTTCAGGATTTACACTGATGTCCTCAGCACCCAACACAATAAGCCTCTCAGGCTCTTGGGAAGGAGAGCAGAGGAACCAGAAATGGACTTAAATCAACGAGTTAGACTACTGCAGAAAGATACTGGTTAACAGAAGACTAGAAGATGCCTAGATGAAGCAGAACATATGAAACTCGGTGTGCCCAAAGCTGGAGAGCAGAAGCGGGACAGCAGTAGTGAAAGCGCCTTATGGTCATGACACTACCTACATTTCTACCATCAGTGTAAAAGTTACTGCAGAGGTGTCCTGAGAAAGGCTAAACTAACAGCAGGACATTTCTGTTATTTTGTACTGCAGAAACCACCACTTGCCTTCTTCAACTTCTTTATAAAACAGGGACCTGAACTTTGCATTACCAAATAAAAAAAAAAAAAAGAAAAAGAAAAAAAAGAAAAAAAAAAGAAAAAAATATCCCAAACAACAAAACACCCCTTCACACATCTAATGAAGACGAACCCTATAGCAGCCCATTTTTGATGATAAAGACTGAACAGTTCTGATGCAATACGTATCTCACTTTTCAGAGGCTCAAGGCCTACCTTGCTCCTTAAAGCCATCAGTGTTAGTTCCAGCACCAATTATTGTGGCATAGATCCGTTTAGCCATAGATCTCTTTGTCAAAAGAATGACAACAGCAGCTTCAGAGCGACAATATCCATTTCCTGAGAGCAGAGAGAGAAGAACAAGTCACAAATTCTCCTCTGCTTTGAAAAAAGTTGCAAAACACCATACAGTAGGGTTACCTCTTTCCTGAGCTACTTTTACAACAGACTGCTTTGAAAGTATGGCATAGCCATTTCTTTAAATAAAATTAATATCCTAGAAAGTCTCACTGCCCATCACAAATGATGACAGAAAGCCTCCATCAAGAGGCAGCCATTTCCTCCCCACACTGGCTAAGGGATGAGCCATGTAGCTTGTTCCACACAATTTTCCAGGCTCAATGGAGCATGCAACACAGATCAGGTCCAGGATATGCCTCAAACAGCGCACCTAGGAAGAACTATGAGGCCAGCTCTTTGTTGCATTACAAGAGTATCTGGTCACAAATTCTACAATAAGTTCTCTCCTATGGCATGACAACCTTTTGTACTAATGCCTTACCTGAAGCATCAAAAGCCTTGCAGGCACCATCATGACTTAGCATACCCAGTTTCAGAAACTGCAGAGAATTGCCAGGTTTCAGCAAAAGGTTGATCCCTCCTACTATGGCTGCACTGCATCGTCCATGACGAATTGCCTGATAAGCATTTTCCAGAGCAATGAGACTAGAGGAGCAGGCTGTGTCAATCGTCATGCTTGGTCCTTAGGGAATAGAAGGGGAAAACAAACAAAACAAAAAAAGAGATGGGTTTTACTGCTTATTTCCTAGAGTTGCTGTCCAAAGACTGCAGGATGGGATCACAAAAGGAACATAGTTAAAAAAAAAAAAAAAAAATTTAAGTAAGGGTTGCTTCAGAACATAACAGGTAATCCTGATACAACAGGAAAGAAGAATCTTCATCTCTGCCTACTTAACAGGTAATAAGGGAAGACAAAGGTGGAAAAAAAAATAAATTGCAAACTGTTTGGCTTTAAGGGTAGTTTTTAAAATTCCATCTCTGTCTCCATCAGAAAGATACTGCGGCTTCACAGGCAGGTCTCATCCATTTCCCCATTCTCACTAATAAAAATCCTTCCCCCTTCCTGATGCTGCCCTTGTCCTTATCTCTGCTCTCTGCCCTCTTTAGACCAATTCCCATCCCTCCATTCTTCTATGCCACACACGGTTCAAGTCATGGCTAAGCCTTCGATCATTTTGGCGGCTCTCCCACTTTACTCAAAAAGAGCCAACTGTTCCAGTCAATTTGTCTCTGGGCTAGCTGACTCCTATAAAGCTTGATACCAAATACCAGTCTAAATGTCAGAAAAGGACCTAGGCCTCCTGACATCATCATCTTTCAGATGAACGCCAGCTACTCCCATCAGCAGCAACTGACTTACAAAGCTTTACAATGATTCTTATCGCACGGGTACAATATATTTTCTGCTTCTTGTATGCCTCCTTACAATAGCTGCATGCTACGGTCTCAACCCAAAAGGCATCATCATATCCACCCCACTCCTTTATAGAAACCATGGTACAATCGTGCTCAAATTGCAACTGCTGACCAACACTGACACATCTGGGGCACTCACCTTTTAAGTCATAGAAGTAGGAAAGCCTGTTGGCAAACATAGCACGCTGGCACCCAGTCATACTGTATCCCAAAATCTCTTCTGGATCTTGGCTAAGGACTTCAGAAGTTTCCGACCCACTGTTACCAATCCATACACCCGTGTCTGTGCCGCGGAGGGTGGCCGGATTAATACCTATGGGAATATTGGAAGGTAGGTTACACTGGACAAACTTATGAGGGGCAAACTGAGTAGATGTCAGGTATGCTGGTGCCAGTTCATGAAAAGCTGCTTCCTGTCCCTTTCTGTCAGGACTGCAGCCTTGTTCCCTTACCTATGGTTACCTTTTACCCATAACAAGACCTTACAAGTCTTATTGCAGAGTCCACCAGAAGTCTGGTATTGGCTTTTGGCCAGACCACACTGTACCTGGAGAAGGCTTTTCACCTTAGCCGGACACTGCTAGGGTCTTGTGTAGAAAAACCCCAAACGTATGGACTGCAAAGACACAAATGCTGATCAGATAAGCTAACATGGTCAAGCCTCCAGACTGAGGGCCAGCAGAGGAGGAAATGTTAATTTTAATAAGTCAGTACTAGCGAGGCGGTTTCAACTTCTTCCCACGTGCTTATGTTCAGACATGAAACCAATTAACATGGAGAATAAAAATTTTTTGGCTCTGCGAGTAACTCAAAAGCTCAAGACACTGGTAGTGATGGAGGATAGAGGCTCCTATTTCTACAAGCACCTTCCTGCACAAACCTTCTTCAGAAGCAGATCAAACGCCAGAATTTTTCCACGAACCTGGCCAATAGACAGGAATACATCATGCCATCCACCATTCTTTTAGACCACAGATGAGAATTCTAACCAAGTCATCTTCCTTTTGCGCAACAAATACTCCTTTAACAAAGGGATTTATTATGGAATATTGGGGTAGAGCAGAACATACAAAAGCTCTAGAACTATTGGCTGATAAGTATTTCTGTTGCACTGGTTGGACCATGTGATGCAGGTAGAGATTTTCTGGCAGTCAGCACAGATTTCCTAGTCTGAGTTCCAGAGAAACCAGCTTTGTTCTAATCCCTGTACCAGGTCTTTGGTCACCTCTCTAATGCGATGGCTTTCTCTTGTTAAAGCTCATTGCACATCTGCACCTGCTACGCAGAGACAGTACAGTTCAATTCTCCCTCTTCAATCATTCAGCTGCTTACCTCCATCCAAAATAGCTTCATAAGAAACTTCCAACAGCAAGCGCATTTGAGGATCCATTGTATCAGCTTGCTTGGGGTGAACCGAAAAAAATGTTGCATCAAATTTGCTTATGTCCTTGAGCTTCCCATTTCTCTTGGGCAGTCCATGAAGTCCTGAGAAGAAAAATTCAGCACTGAGTCCCAGAATACATCCGTTTTGAAGCGGCTATCAGCTGAGACTGAGTACAGAACGACACCAGCCAATTATCGGTTACACACGAAACTTCACTTCCACGTTGCAGTAACCAGAGTGCTGCATGAATCTCTAACTACACATCCCTCTGAATGTCATCTGGAAATCTGAGCAACGCATTAACAAAAACAATTGCCATTTTTAAGACTCTCAGATGTGGCAGCAAAAGACATCTACATAGTTTAAGCATTTTTGCTTTGTGAAGTTGTACCAAGTACATAAATAGCAGTCCAAATCAGTGGTTCCATTCTGTAACCAGTTAAAAGAAAATCTACTTCTCACTTCTGCAAATCACTATCTGGAATTGGATAGACATCTGCCAAGCACTTCAGAAGGACAACCAGACAGAAAATAACATTGTAAAAAGCCATAAATCAAGAACTGGAGCCCCTGTGCTACTTCTGAACTCAGCAAAAGGTCAGAGCCATCTTACTGCCACAGCTATTAACAGGTACAGGATATATGGTACCTAGCCATTCTGTCAAAGTGTTCTTTTATTTGAAAACAAGCTACATACTATTTATGAGCTACTACTGCTCCAGACCTGGGGCTATTTAGTCTGGAGAAGGGTGAGAAGGGACTTTATTGTTTACAAATGTCTGAAGGGTGAGTGTCAAATAGAAGGGGCCGGTCTCTCTTCAGTGATGCCGTGTGATAGGGCAAGGGGCAATGGGCACAAACTGGAAATTCCACCTCAACATGAGGAAAAGCTTCTTTGCTGTGAGGGTGATGGAGCCTGGAACAGGCCGCCCAGAGAAGTTGTCGAGTCTCCTTCTCTGGAGATTCCAGACCTGCCTGGATCTGTTCCTGTGTGGCCTGCCCTGGGTGACCCTGCTCTGGCAGTGGGGTTGGACTTGATCTCCAGAGGCCCTTTCCAACCCCCACCATTCTAGGATTGTAGAATGGATTGCATGAGACCTTCATTAGAGTGTTCTGTTCCTGAATTTCTTGATGGTATGTCAGAAGTGAATGCAGAAGCTCTGGCAGGGTTTCACGTCTGATAAATGCTTTCCTTTCAGTGGATAATTCCCCCCAAATGCTCAGAACCTAAGGCTTCAAAAGGAGAGATGATAAGCACTTACCTGGCTTCCACCTCCGATCATCCTCTGTGACCATATCAACTCCATTAATCAGGTTGTCCCAAAACTCTTGCAAGTTCTCCGATTCTGGAAGCCTTCCTGATATGCCTGCAATCACCACGTCCTCCATCTCTTAACTTCTCCCTGTTCCTGGGATCCACAAAGCAGTAAGACCTAGTAAGATTTCAGAGAGAAGGAGACTATATATGTGTGTGTGTCTCGTCTTCCTGACGTGTTGCAATAAGCATATCTGCAGGAGAAACACCCACATAGGAAGAGCCTTGGAGTCTCTGCTAAGAAAAAAATAAAAATAAAAAGAGGCATTCCAAATAATCAAATGCACTCTAAGATCCTTGAGGTCAATGAGGATGAGAAAACAGATCCCGAAGGAGTGCTGGGCTCCAAGAACTGGTGTCAGGCACCAGTTTCTGCATAACAACTAGAAAATGCACAGGTCTAGCTCTGCTAAACACAAAACCTCTGTGAAGTCAGCAGAGAAGAAAGATTAACATGCTGGAGTAGAGGTGGGTGGAAGAAATTATGAAATACATATAGTAAAATACATAATTACAAGACAAACCTAACAGGTAGCAAAACAAGTTCTACAATCATTCCAAAGTTAAATGCTAATTTAAGAATCAATAATAAGAATGTTTGTTGGAGAAAATAAATAAATAAAAAAAACCAACAACAAAACAAGCACAAAATGAAGAGAAAAAAACAAAACCAAAACACACAGAGAAGAAAATCCACACAAAAGCACAAAGACTACAATACAACTTTGCATAATTTCAAATACCTGAAACAAGAAGTAAGTTTTACATATAAAGTGTTTCCCAACCGGACCTTACACTGCCACATATTTATGTGGCAGAACTTGGACTGGGGAACTGTGTACACGTGATAGTGAGTGATGCTTTTTAAAATAAGAGTTGGCAGAACAGATCTGGATTCCCACCGGGATGAAAAACCTTAGGTGTTGTCATAAGAAATTTGCATTCTAAGACCTCAACCTCAAGAGCGCATCATGCTACATAATGCAGTATGGCAAGGCATCCGTGCAGGTCATACCACCAAATGATAGTTCGTGTATTACAGTCACTACCCTCCATTTATTTTCTATTACACTAAAAATATAATAGCAATTAAGCAGAGATAAGGCAAGTTTACCTGACGCTTCGGTTGAATTGAAATTACAGTTTGTAGATACTAAGTAGGCAAGTTAAAGAAGGCAGAAAAAAGAATATATTTGGGTTGTTCATATATATATATATGAACAAATGAAAGCGTGGTAGCATGAACAGAAGAGGTAGTAAGCACTCACAGTACTTGCTTAAATAATCCTTTTGGTAAGTAGAGGCAAAATATTCTTAAATGCGTGGGATTTCCACAAGTAAAACCACAAAGGAAACAGTATTCAAACACCTAAGAGTCTACTTTTGTATCTTTGAAGGCAAGTCTTTGCTGTGGAAGATCTGGAGTTTGACTTTCAGCACAGATTACACTTCATAGCACCATGCGGGCACTTCGCTCCAGTGGTGCCGGTGCTTCATCACCTCCTCACAAAACAGCACTAATTGGATACTCTTGGATGAGTCCTTCATATCCATTTTTCCAACCCAAGATGTTTCCTTTAAATGTGATTTTGTAGCCTCTTTCAGAAGTTCCTGATGCTTTTGAGCAAGTAAGAGGTCTTTCTTCCATCCACACATTGCTCAGGTCTAACACCTTCCTGTAGCTGAAAAAGGTTGGCATGGGCAGAGGGAAAGCAAAGCTAGAAAGCTCTGGTCAGCTGAGGTGCAGCCCAGGAAGAACACAACACTACACTGGTTGCCCGATTTCTTTTACCCTGCTTTCCTTCAGCAGTTATCTTGATTCAGATCTGTGGAGTAACTGTGGAATTATGCAACACAGAAGTAGAAGAGGTGATTACCTCATCCCGTCCATCCCTTCTGGGAGCAGAAACAGAGGCGCTCCCAAAAGGGCATCTTGGATTTCTGCCTTATGCTAGATGCCCAGACAACAGAAGCTCCATTTCACTCTGGTTGTTCACTGCAAGTGAACAAGGCCCTTTACTGAGAAGTTGTACCCAAAAACTGAAGTTGGTAGAACAGGCCCCGTCCACCCTGCTCTGAAAAGAAGCCTCTTGGTTTCTCCACTCACATAAATCTAGTAAGCCACTTTTATTATTGGCATCACCATTGTCCCTGGAAAACCCAGTCAAGGGCCACAACTCGGCCATACTTGCAGCAGTTCCACGCTAGGGGCAGAGAAAGAATGGATCTCGGGCACAAAGCTTAAACTGAGCATAAGAGAAGCGTTCAAGATGATAATGGGATTGATTCAATTTAACGCCTCAGTTCGTTGGGCAATGATCTCTAGGGAGAGAAATATCATTTGTATTTCAGGGGATTGAATCATCACTTCTGGGATTGTTCATTCCCATCCCACATGTCTTTCCTTGAAGTATCAGAAAAGCTCCGTCCAGGTATGGCAAATCTTGACAAAATAGTCTTCTGAGACAGTGAAGTAATGGAATTTATCAGCAAAGCAGATTTTGCCAACATGTATGAATGTAGTTGAGCAACACTGTGTCAAAGGTGGGGAAAAAGATGCTGTAGTAATCAAAGTGTAGAAGAACAAGAGCCAAGAAGTTAATTTTAGCTGGGTGAATGGGCAAGAAGAGCCACAACTTACAGATTTTTATACACAAAGAACTGGAAAGATTTAGATTGACACAAAGAGCTCCAAATGCTTATATCTAAGATAACATACAAATTACAGTTTTAGCAGCAGACACTAGAGGTAATGTGCTGTTAAAAACAAGGGTGGGAAGAGCAAAAATCATGAATGCCAAGTCATCCCTGATTAAAGTAGAGGTTATGGATACCATCAATGTCTTTCGTTTTCCTTGATGGACAATAAGCAGATGGATCATTTTAAAAATTGACTATACCCTCAAATGGTACATTGCATTATTTTACTATACTAGACACTTTTCTGTATAGCATTTTTACACTATACACAGTACACTGACAGATTTTGAAGTATATATCATAGCACACATCAAGAAAGAAAACTATTTCTACAGCTGTTTTAAAGGAGATTGGACTGCAGCAAATATAAAGATGATATGGCTTCTACCGTATTTGATGAGCAACACGATCAAAAGCAACGGGTCAAGAAAGGAGACAAAGAAGATAAAGAGGGACAAACAGGATTCTCTGATATCTCAAGGCTGCATTTCTCTTGCTACGATCAGGAATCTAACACCTTTTTTCCCCTGTTTAGCCCACAGTTTTGCTTGAACTGAATTCTGTGAATTCTTCCCAGACAACTAGCATTTTCAACTGAGGGGAGAGATGCAAACACCCCCCACTCTCCCCAACCTACCAGACTGGTAAGACCCCTCAGTTAAGCATAAAATACCACCTCATTGGATTTATACAACATTTTTTGGTAATAATATTGCATTGCTGACTCATTCAGTTTGTGACTGGTAATAACTAACAAACCCTTCTGGTATTATTGACTAGTAACAACTTTCATCACATCCCATCACCTGTGCTCTGGTTATCTACCTCCCACATTAGCCATTTGACAATGCTGGATTGTCTATTGATGCCAGTTCCTTTCTCCAGTCACATTATATCTTCTTAACCTTGTTCTCTATGTATGGGATACCTATTTGTATCATGTTAGCTTAATGCTATTATCAAAGTTACTCTTAAGTTGAAATACTGTTCTCCATTGCATTTAAAACATTTGTTTTTCATTGCCTCACTAATCCAGCACCAAGAGAAGTACTAATCATCGTTTTTCACCATCCCTGGCAACTGCACGATTTTTTTTTGTTCTTTAAAGTTATTTTATCTACTGTTTCCTTACAAAAATATCTGTGCCCATTAAGTTTGTAAGCTCTTAGAAGGGGAAAGAAAAAGAAAAGTTAAGGTAAAATTTTATTTCTCCTTACAGTCATATTTGATTTGCCAACCGCTCAAGAGAATACTTTTCTTATTCTGCTGTACTTACGTCCATCTAACCTTCAGTGAGGAAAGGAGGGAGAGAGGGAAAGAAGAAGAAACTGTTTGCAAAGAAACAATAAATGAATCCCAAATCTCATCTTGTCTGATGCACAGTTCTCTTTCATAGACAGGTACACAATGTTTATTTTTCTGGTGGCAGGACAGAATCCCCAAAGCCAGCTCTGCTACTGTTTCTAAGTAGTCCAAAACTTGATCTTTTTTGGAGCTACCACTACCATAAGATGAAACGTCCGTGACTACAGCTTCCATCAGCACTAATACTGACAAAGGGATGGCTTTCTTAGTTTTTCAGTATGACTACATCATAATCCAGGTTTCCTAATCTCTGACTATCACTTCTAAAATTTGTAATTAATACTGTTATTACATAGGAATGTCACTTAGAAAGAGAGTTATAAAGCCCACCTTCAAAAAACCCTTTACAAAATAGAAGCAAGCACAGGCTGCTTTTTATTTTTTGAAAGCATTTGGCTATCATCAAAAAGTCCAAAGTTACAGCTTTAACTGTCTGGTCCAGTTTCAAGGCTAGATTTGTCCCAATGACAAAACAAATGGAAAACAGTAGTGCATTCTCATGTTGAAGACATGCTGCTTAGGAGGAAACAAACTCTGGTTTCAGAGCTGTTACTTGAGAAAAGTACGTTAGATTTTGCTGTTGTTAAAATCAACACAGCTCCACTGATTCCCGAATGATCAGAATTGATTTCTATGTCCCCATTATCGCTACGTCATGTTTGTAAAAATATATGTCCATAGCTGCCCTCCACATAGGGACCACTTTTTCCGAATTCATCGACTAAATACAGCCTTTCATAATGTACTATTATTTCCAGTTTGTTTCAAGAAGCATAGAGGCTACAGAAGTCGAATCATTTGCTCATGCGGCTTGAGCCTTTCCTTTCCTTTTGTTTTTTTAAGGCAAGCAAGACATGCTGCAAAGCCTCCGCTGCTGCTCTGAAGGAGTATGCAAGTGAACGGAGACAGCTTTAAACTAGGAAAATATGCATTCAGTATCTGAAAAGGCCCTATGCCAGGGAACGAAAGCAGAACGAAAACCAAATACGAACAAAACCAGAAGAGAGAGGATCATCACGTTTCTGACAGAATTGCATCATCAAATCCCGACTGGTGTACTATCAATGGGTTCTTTCAGGTGGGCTGCTGTTTTACATCGAAGTGGAAAAAAATAAGTTTAGCAGTACATGCGGCACATTTTGAGATGCTTCCCCAGCACCTCTTAGCAAGTCAGCTTTCGCAACAGCGAACGCTGGATCTCCTCCCTTACCGGCCTCCTTAGCCTGCCGCGCTAGCGCTTTTACGCCGGCCCACGACTCCGCACGAGCGCAGCGCCGCCGCCCCGCTCGCAGGACAGAGCAGCCTATTCAGCCCCGGCGACAGCCCGAGACGGTTCGGTGCTCAGCGCCGCTCGCCTGGCGCCCGAACTGCGGCAGCGCGGGGCCGCCGAGACCGCTCAGCTCCGCGGCGAGCGCCGGGCGCGGTCCCCGGCCACCTGCAGAGACTCGCCGCCGCTGCTGGGGAACGGCGCGCTGAAGCTCGGGGACCGACAGCGAGGTTCCTGCGGCCGGGCCTGTGCGAGGTGTGCGGACAGCGATGCCCCGGCCGTGTTCCCGAGCGCGCCCCTGCGTCCCCCGAAGCCGCCCGCCCCAGCGGCGAGGGGTCGCACCGGCAGCGGCATGGTCCCCGCCCGCCGCCAAGATGGCCGAGCGCCAGGACCACAATGCAGCCGCTCAGCTTCGCGCCGTGCCGCCTCACCGGGCGGGTGGAGAGGGAGGCTGCGGCTCAGGAACCAGCCGCAGAGCTGGCAGGGACTCTCCTCGGCGCGGCCGCGCCAGGCCATGGGAGAGTGCCCCTCGGCAACAGAGCGCGACGACCACGGCACCGGGGCGCAGAACATTCTGGTGCGGGCCGGGGTCGCGGACCCCGATCGAGCCCGCGGATCCGCCATCACCTATCCAGCGAAGCGCAGCCTCATACAGCTTAGAGAGCAAGATGGAGCCTTCCCGGGGCGCCCACGGGGCGCAGCGGCCCGCGAAGACGCGAGCAGAGGTTGCCGCTCTCCCGGCCGCACCACACCCGCTGTCCGCCCGTACCTGCACAGAGACGGAAAGCTTCGTGCCGGGACGACTCTAGCGTCAGCTCAGCTCCGGGGCGGGTTCTGCGAGTGGACGCGGTCTTTGCGGTGGCCGGTACCGAGCTGATGCTCCGCACTCTCCTCACTGTCTCCCTCTAGCTCCCACCGCTATTTAAGCAGTCGCCACCTCCGGAGGCCACGCCACATGGGCTGACAGTTTACTCCTCACCGCAGTCCAATGAGAGCCGGGGCAGGGCCGCCCCGAGCCGGCCCCGGGGTGATGCCAACCCCTGCCCGCCGGAGCTGCTCCGCGGGAGGAGGGGGCCCTGATCAGGCCGGGGCGGACCCAGACGGGCCCCCGTGCCCCCGGCACCAGGCCAAGATCTTGCGCCCCGCCCCGTACTGGAGGCCGCGGAAGGCCGGGCGCTGCGGGGGGGGGGGGGAGGTGCCTGGCTTCGGGCCGGCGTGGACGGGGGCGAGGCAGCACCGCCCCGCCGCGAGCTCGGACCTCTTCACGCCCCTCTCCCACCTCCCCGGGGGTGCACACCAAGGGGCTACTGCCGCGCCGGCACCACGGCTCGGCGAGAGGCGCGGGGGCTCGCCTGGCACCAGGCCAGGCGAGGCCGGACTGCGGAGCGCGGGCCGGTGGCGCACAAAGGGAAGGGGCGCCCCTCTCGACGCGCAATCCCGGGCCGGCACCCTATCCGGGGGCGGGAGCGTGTGGGCGGGGGCGCGGCCCTGCCAATCGCGGGGCCCGTGGGATGTTGCTAGGCGATAAGGCGATGTGGTGACGACGGAGGGGACGGCCGGGGCCGCCGGCGGAGCGAGCAGCGCCCGCCACTCTCTGTCGGCGGCGGTCGTTCACCCCGGCGGAGCGCGGGCCCGAGGTTACCCCAGGGCAGCGGACACGCCAGCCAGGGATGCGCTGTCCCGTGCCCGGGCCCGTCGCGCCGCCGTGACTGGCGGCAGCGGAGCGGGTCCCGAGGCGGGAGGCGGGCTGCCGTGCTCCCGCGGGCGCCAGAGCCTCGCTCCTCGCCGCGGCCCCGGTACGCCCACCGTTCGGAAGGACGGAAAAGGGGAAGAGCGCTCTGCGTGCAGGCACCTTTTATGCACTTATCTATACCGTATACTCCTTAAATTAAAGCAAAATAGTAAGCAGAATGGATTTTTTTTCTGTATTAACTACGACTACCGCTCCAAATACGCAAACGTGGCCCGAATGGCGGCATAGAGAGAGCCCCTGCCTCCTGTCCTCTGTGGGTACAGAGGTCCCGTTTCCATCAGCGCTTCTCAGTGCTGCCAGAGCTGCGCTAAAGCACTGCTGCTACGCAATACAGCTCGATTACGACCTTGGATGGGTAGAACTTTTGCCTTTATCCATGTATTCCTCAATACCACATTATTTTTTTTAACCCCTTGGTAACACCACCACCAATCAGCAATTTACTCTTGTTTTACCTTTACAGTACTCTGTGATCAGCTGGAATTACTTTTTTTTTTTTTTTTTTTTTACAGGCTTTCCTTCCTTTGTACAATTCAACAGCATCCACAGTACGACCTTGTCACCACTCTTTCTCACCTGTTTTTTAAGAATCCGTGATCCGTTTGTTAAATATTTTGGTCATAAGAGAAAGATAGATTTCCCCCTCTGTATTTAGTATCGACTTAGCACAACCTCACCCCACAAAATGCAAGCAGTATGTTCATGTTATTTGTTGTTACTATTTTCAGCATATTTATATGCTATAATCTTATAGTTACTCTGAAACAAATGTACAATGACTGAACTAAAATGAAACAATCAAGAGCTATCATCTTCTCTTACCTACAGTTACCTTAAGGAAACCTGTTTCTCAGGGAAACTGAATAAATTAAAGTTGCACTTCTGGTAAGAAGTCTGCATGATCAGGCATGCCAGGTGACATACGAGGGGGGAGGAACCAGACAACCACAAAAAAACCACCCTGAAACCCTCAAACAAACAGACCAACCCCCTAAAAACCTGCAAGAAAAACTACACAAAGGCATTTCTGAAATTTGTAGCCCATGAGCTTATATCCATCATGCAAGGAATAAAGACTAATGTTTTCCAGGCTCAGATGAGGTGTTAAAAATCTCAGGGAACAAAATTCCTTTTTTTATTTTATTTTTTTTTTTCCCCTAAGGGCACACTCCTTTAAACACCTGTAAGCACAGGGAATCTCACATCACTGAAATACTGTAGTGAGCATCTCCACAGTTCAATATTAACCACAGAATTGGAAATGTAAAAAAAAAATTTTCAGGATAATCTGCACCTATTAAAAACTTTGGAATTTACACATGGTGTTCTAGAAATAACCAGCGAGCACTGTAACTGGTGTGATCTGGGCCAAAATTCCTGTACTTGTTAGAAACCACTATGCTTTGAGCTACAGAAAGAGCTCATTCAGGGCCTGATTCAAGGGAATGCATCATGTTGTTCCGGCTCATGAACAATGTTAAATGTTGAATCCAATGGCAGGATTTTCAAGCAATTAAATGATTTAGAAAGAAGCTCACAAGGTCTCGCAGGCCTCTTATCGGCTTGGTAATATCTTAATGAAATAATGAAATTTATTGCAGAGTCAACATCTGATAACAGTATCATAGCACTTTTGAACTAAAGCAAAACATTTTCAGCAGGGAGTAGAAAAATAATTATTCACATTCTCAGAATGATTACTACCACACTGTCAGATGCCAAAGAGAGCAGCTGTTTGCATAGGGTACCAGGAAAGCATTTCTAAAAAGAAAAGTGCTGCAGAAACAAGTGTTCACGGGTAAGTAGGTCTCTTCCTTCTTAATCCTCTTTAAATTTCATGTTTTTAGCAGCAACTGAGAAGTATTATTCACTTCAGTGATACCACTCTCAGAATCACTTAGGTTGGAAGGGACCTCTTGAAATTATCTAGTCCAATCCCTCTACTCAAGGAGGGGGAGATCGAACTGGTTGTTCAGGACCATGTCTAGTTAGGATTGGAGTCTACCTGTGGTGATACTCTGGGCAATCTGTTCCCGTGCTCGACCATCTTCATAGTAAAGAAAGGTTTTTCTTGCATTTTTCATGTGTATTCCCTTTACTATAAGTAAAGTTCACCACTGTAATGCCCTAAGACAGCTCAGCATTACTGGAAATGTTACAAAAATACACCAATTACTTGTTTCAGTGTCCTGGCCTGTTCATAACTATATAGATATGCCTCATTACATCACAACTCATTCATATTTTGTTTTAGTTTCATCTGTTGTAAGACTTATTTCTTGCAATGCTTCTGTACGATTTTAAGTGTTGCTAATGAACATGTTTCTCACTGCTTTAAATTCTGGGCAATCTCCTCTTAAAGAAAAATATAATTACTTGTGTGACAATAGAAGTTTAATTTTATACTCTTTTGTGCTGTCTGAACAAGTGCTACACAAGATAAGAAACAATACAGACTCAGATGTAATCTTTTCAAACCCCTTTCCTTCAATAAGAAAGATAGCTGCAAAGGATTAACGGCTGCACTGTTAATTATAAGAAATGAGTAGGTTGAGGCACCTCACTTCTAAGCTTAAATCTCATCTAGTTTCTCAACAAAATATTTGCTAAAGACCTGCAAGCCCTGCCTAAAGGCACAAGGCTTTACCTATGTCTTAACTGGGCATTTCTAAATCATGATGCAAGCAATATTTAACATATATAATTAAAGTAAATCAGTATTAACAGTGCAGACTGTAATCTTAAAATGTACGCAGATTAACTATTTTAGGGTTCACAGTATGAAATAGGGTATTTGTTCTCTCTTCTGGATGCAAACATCCCAACTCAACATACAAAAATGATGCCAATATTTAGACCTGATTTATAGATTTCAAAGTAAGTTAATAGCAAGTGTGGACGTGGAACTTGCTGCCAACAACTAAATCAGTCTTTAATATTATAGTTGCGGATTTTTGCCATGTTAGAAGAGATTTTTTGTTTTATCAGGCGAGCACAAGATAAATTCCTGGATTTTAACTTCTGCTGAACTTCCAGCCTGGTTCCTCTGACCATTAAATCTGCAGCTGGCACTTCAAGTTTATTCTTGGCTTTGATATTTTGCTGAGATTCTTCAGACTGCTCAGTTGAATGTATAACTTCAAATTCCAGTGCTCATAAAAACAAACAAACAAACACACACACACAAACAAATAAAAATACTTTGTAGTTATATTTGCATTTAGCTATGAGACTGGACAGCTGTAGGGAACCGTTTTTTTGGGGTTTTTTTCTCTCAATATATTGCTGCCATAGTGCCACACCGTCAAAGTCTTACACTGAGTAACAGAACCACTTCTGAACAGAAGGCATAAGAACTGTCCATTAAGGCTTGCTACACTGATGGTATAAAACATCGGCATCAGACTGCTTAAGAGAGGAGAAAGACGTCTGGAAGATCAGTGTAACCGTTCAAGTCAAGCACTACTTATCTGTTCAGCTGCTTTTAAGCATCACATTTTACAAGCTTACCCTTCTCGCCATTGTGAGAGAACATCTGTATCAATTAAGGCAATCCCAACACACTCACTGGACTACACAACACGAAGTTAGACCTACCTGTTCCCATATTGTGAAATGCTGATAAAGCGGTTGGATGCAATAGTTTGATCTCTTTCAAGAAATCACCAGCAGCCATAAAAGCTGCAGCAAAACATGTTTGGATATGCATGATCCAAAGGGCTCAAAGGCAGCTCTATGGGCTTGACAAAGTTGCGCTACTATCGTTATCTTTTTTGGTAGTGATGGGTTTGTTTGTTTTTGTTTTGTTTTTATCTTGTCTCACATTTATGGTGCAAATCATAATTTTTGTTGTCTAAAATAGCTGTGTGTACTAGAGAGGACTAACTCAGAAAGTGGCATCTTTGATTGGGAAGCAGGTAGACTGGTCTCAATACCAACTGGCGTCCGCTCTGCGGCCTCTCGCATAATTCTGTGAAAACCACTATCTCCAACTAACTGAACTTTAATCTTATCACAGGTTTCATCAGGTAAGATAAGTGGAATTGGTCAATCACAGCATTTGTTGTAAGCTATAAGTAATATTTAGAGGTGCTTGGCTCTAGACACTTAATGCTTATTTTTCAAGGTACTGAGATTTTAACTTCTGATTTTCTATGGAGAGCCAAAGCAGACAGCAGTAGTAGTCATAACATACTTGTGGTAACACACACTACAGCATTCTGTACTAGCTGATTTTTTTTAGCATGACAGGCTTCAATCCCAGGTACTATTCAATCACGGAGCAAGCATAAAAGAGACATAAATTGGCAAATATAAGTTATTAGTGAGATTAAGTAAATTTTCATAGTCAGTAGAACATGATGAAAAGTCCAAACAAAATTCTACATGGAAGGAATTATGGAATTAATTATTTAATTACTATATAGCTCTGTGCAAAGCACAATACTGTGGCTAGCATCAAAACACGTCGCTTTTCAAACTAATTTTTATGTCTAGGCTTAGCTTGAACCAGCTGTTGGCTCACGTGTGTGCAATCTCTGCACTCAGTCAGCTTGGTGCCGCTTGTTACTACAGGTGGCAAAAGCTCAGTGGCCTGTAGTGTTATGAATGCGAAATCACGCTGTTCAGCTTGCCACCTAGTGGTTACCTACGGGTGTAGAAGGTATGGAGGAGGATGCTTGAACCCATGGAAGACCTTCGGGTGTATCTTCCTGCCTGGAAAAAGGACTTTAATCGTTATAGTGCATTACCCTAGACCTCTTAACACATCTGGCAGATAATAAAGCTGAATTTCACAACATCAATAGTTTAGAACAGTGCAGGCAGCAGTGTCTGAAAGGTACTGGATACAGCTTCAAAGATTATTTTGCTTGAACAGGAGCTGCAGAGTAGGATGAGACTATCACTCATTTGTGGTCTAAATAACAGCAATGATCAGATCCATAAAGAGCACGTGGTCAACACTGCTTATAAGCAGTCTGGGGTTTTTTTAATTTTATTTACTTCCTCAGTTTTGAAGGGTCTTCTGTATCCAACTTTCAGAAATAACGTGGGAGGCCCTAATCATTGTAGATCCAAAGGTAAACTAACCAAGCACCAATGCATCATATGCATCCCTTCCTCTGAAGTCTTCTGTATGCTTGTCTCTTGACATTACAAGAGACACTACAGATATAACTAGTTAAGGATACTCGGGTGTTTGGAGCAAACCCACAGAACACAAGCATTCTCTATAGCTGTTTTTCAGAGCTATATGACAGTTCTGGACTGTCAAAAATCCACATTAACACAGAAATTGCAAACTTGTACAGTTAGTTCTACAAAACAGAAAAAGAGAAAGAACCAACACCCCAGAATTAGAAATGCTATTTGAAGTGAAATGTCCTAAGAGGACACCCAATAAGGACCTCCATGTATATGTTAATGGCTTTGCTTGGGACTGTTCACATGTGAGAAGGACCTTGAATAACATCAATATGAATATGCACTGTGCACTAAAATTTAAATGCAGTAGCTTGGTTTCACAAACAAACAATGAAAAAGCACACCTAATCCACCAGCCTTTAACTTTCTTTCAGAAGTGACCTTGTCAACAAGAGCTAGCAAGAGCATAGATGCGAGCCTGAACTGCTTCTGAAACTGGACCTGAATGTTTAACATATTGAAATGCTTAGCACAGCTTCTGTTTGATGTGTATTAGCTACAGTCAGAAATTAATATTCACTTCCCCCCCCCCCCCAATGATACAGGTAGACATGTCGTATGAGCAAACTGAAGTTCCCCCAGATAGAAAATTTCATTTAAGAAGCTTGTCACTAGATATTTGCTGATGGCTAACAGTGCTTCTGAAGGAACACCAACTCAGACAAGTTCTTATTCAAGAGAAGAACATTTAAGTGAAGAAAATGTAACTAGGGGATTAGTTAATATTTGTGAAACACTCCAAAGATGGGAGTTTTATGTAACACAGAAAAGAAATCATGAGTCTTTCCCTGATTGGAGCTGGAATGAAGCCAGAGCCAGAGCGCTCTTTCTATTTGTTAATATTTTACCAGATTCTTTCTCTGGCCAGCTTTTTACCCACATGGATTGCTCTTAGCACTGTCAGTGATGTCAAAGCTGTTGAAATTCTGTCTAGTGTGGAAACACTTAAGATAACTTTTGATCCATAAAGTGTAGAATTTCAGACCACAGCGCTTTGCAAGTAACAGTAACAATAAGAATTACAGTAAAAGAAACTCCCCTATGTCAGTTCAAGCAGCAAACCAGAAAAGTTACTTTGCTTCAAAGTAGCCCAATCTCCTTCATTAGGCTACAATGTAAACTCAAATGAACACACTCAGGACACTGTTCTGAGTATCTATGGAGGGGAAGTTTCTCAGAATGTACAGCAGGACCACCCACCGTAACTGGTGTCCTCCTCTGGCATGGAAAATCCAAAGTTTTATCAGTCTCAGAGTGTATAAACCAAGTGACTAGTGGGGACATTCCAAATGCAGATACAGCTTGCCTTATGCTCTTATTCCCTCTGCACTGACCCCAGGCTCTGTTGACCCAAGGAGATAGAGCTGATCAGGAGCTTTTCACATGGCACCTACCACAAAGCACCCTTCATCGTATTGCCTCTACTCTTGGCAGTCTTACAGTTGAACTTTAAAAGGTGATGTTTGCTTTTCTTTTCAGAAAAACTGCTAAGTGTCTTCAGTAGCAAGTAGCAACTTTATTAAGCTAAATTACTTGAAGAAAAATAAATCCCAGTTTTCTGGATATTTTATAACGCTTCCCCAATCTCCTGCCTAACATTTATTCTAAACATCAAAAAAGCCCACAGGTGAACAAAGAAACCTTGAAGCATGTACAGAAGCTAATCACACGGTTGTACACATGTCATGATTTTAAGAGGAAAACATAGAACTCTTCTGACAAGCAATCTTCCTTTGGGGATGAACTGTCATCAGTGCTCAAGATGCTTATGGTATGAATCACCAACTGAAGCCTCCCACCTGCTCTCAACCTCTGGGACAGGAAATATAAAAAAGAAATACAGAAGTATACCTTTCACCAGTATGGTCTATGTATGTAACACTTATGCTTTTACTATCACTGTGGCTTGTACCCATCTACATCTGTAGCATGAGCTTAATCTTTCAATAATACAGAACAATAAAAACACCCGAACAAGGAAGCTGTGTTCCTTCTAAACCCTTTCTTTCTACTTATCTGCAGAATTAACATACAAGTCCATCTCACTCCTACAGTACAAACTAAACATCAGCAGGTAGAGTAAGGAGAGAGAAAATTAAAATATCTCATAGCCTTCTTACTTGCTTGGAAGCTTCCACAAGTTCTGATGGTGAAACAAATGGACTGTAAAACAGTATACAGTATATAACAGTCCCCCTCAGTAATTCAGCGTTAACATGTAGTCATAAACACACGAAAACACATTGAGTTGTGTCATATGCTGGAAATACAGCAAATTGCAGGGCTTACTTGACATGCCACCCATTTTAAGTCCCAATAGGCTGCTTTGTGCATGAAAAAAAAAATGAATTCAGCTATTCAGTAGGTTCAGAAAAATCATTCTCACATTACAACCGTTTCGTTTCTATTTCACCAGATATGCCCAGCTATTGGTGTGACAGATTTGTACAGCACTGAACTTGAAAAGGAAACATTTGACTAAGCAAACTGACTTGCTTGCTTTTTTGACAATCATTTTTTGATTCTGAGCTTTCAAGTCTGCCTGTGTCACTTGTATCTGAAAGCCCAGCACCAATTCACTCTTAGAGACAGAACTCTAACCAAGCGTTTGCTTAATGTAATAAATTTGAGTGGTTTTAAACAGGAAAGATTGAATTAATTTTCCACAACTCCCGTGCAGGAAAAATAATGCAAGCCTCTGCTAAAAATCAGAAGCAGAACTCCTTGATAATGTTGTACATTCTGCTCCGAGATGACATTCTTCCAAAAAAAGAAAGAAATTGTTTTTACCATTTTGTTTCCTGAAATACAGAATTCAGTCTAGTAGAATGAAGGGTACCATTTGGATGGCTTCCTGGAGGAGAAGGCTAAGCAACATAGAAGAGTTTTTAAAAGTCCTGTTCTTGCAGTGCAGTATTTCAGGGCCTGCATGTTTGAGTAAGTAGCTCTGCTCACGAGTTCTTAGGGTAAATCTGGATGCAGAGATCAAATTAAGGTTGTTCTCAGGAAAATATCACCCCTCTTTGACGTTTCGCTCGTTCATTGTTGGCAGTATCACCTTTCTCTTTTGCGATTCTCTAGATCTCCAAAAGTCTACAGTAGTTTTGCAATGGTGGCTGGAAATTTCTAAACATTAAGAAATTGATGTCCTTGTAAGGCTGCCAGTAGTGTTGCATCATGCATACAGCAGCATGAAACTGCATGGCACTATCAGTAATGTTTCAAAGACATCATTTTGCTTATCCTGTCAATATAGGCTTGACCTGAAATAATCTTCCTATTTCAGTCCCAGCCCCACAAAGAAAAGCACCTGGATCATGACTGTCAGCACTATGTCCATGCCAGTCCTACAGGTCTGTCAACGCACATTACTTTGTCCCTGCAATGGACTGCTGCTGTGAACAAATACATGGATAATCCATTCTTCATTTTGAAAGCCCTTTTAAATAGTTGTTTGTTTGTTTGTTTTTGACTTGTGTGCTGCGAAAGATGGTTCATTGCACCTATACACTGGTTTAAAAATAGATGTAATGTAGGTTGGAAAGGATGTCTGGGTGAAGTGTCACAGTGCTCATCACTCCCCATTCAGCATGTATCTTGACACAAGATACTCTTTTCTCTTCACCATGCATGTCTGAGAGCATGGCTCTGTCTTCTCCAAGATCTCTCACTAGGTAGTTAAAAAGCAGCAATCAGACCACTCATTGTCTCTTTCTTTTCCACACTGAACAACCCAGCTCTCTAAACCTGTTCTTGTATAACACATGTTACAGTGCCCTAGTCAGCTAATTGGCTCTCCATTGCACTCCAGTTTGTCAATCCTTTGTACCAGAGGGTCCAAAAGTGGACACAGTACTCCAGATGCGGCCTCACAAGTACCAAATAGAAGGGATCAAATCACTTCCCTTAACCCACTGGTTGCATTCTTGCTCCTGCAGCCTTATATGTGGTTAATGGCACACATATCTTTGTAATGGTAACAGGTCACTATTAACAGAAAGCTCATTTGAAAAGGCTAAATGGCTGCCATATTACTCCACAACTGCCATCAGATCTCAGGACTAATGATGATGACACAAATACTAATATCAAAATCAGAAAACCAAACAGCTTCCACAAGTCCCACAACACTGTCAGAAATAATTTATTGAATGCTATGCCTTTTACTAAAAAAGGAAAAGCACCTTTACTTGGAACACTCTGGAGATATGCTTGCCTGTCACTTAAAAAGACCTTTAACTGAGACAGCTACCATTAAAAGGATTGTTTACTATTTGCCTGTGAAGAGGCTTCACTTCACAGCATAGCTTTCAAACGGCGCTCCAGCTAAAATTTCCAAGAACTTGTGATGCTTGTAGTTGAAGTATAACACTGATTAAAGTTTGGTCTATGCCTAGGTTTTACCTTCTCCTCTCATCCTAACCCTGACACTGCCTGACATGTAAGGTCAGGATGCTGTCTCACCTACAAGAATTTGTGTCTGCTTTTTATTTTTCATGTTCCAACTTGTTGCACCGGTTGATAAAATTCTAGTGAGTAACAATACTGAGTTCACTGTGTGCCCACAACATATACCACATTATGCCCGTGATCTTACTTTTGGCCTTTAGCTCTTAGCACACCGAGCAGCATCGTAGTTATTCACCTGCTGCAAAAATAACGACGAAGCAAGGTTTTTCCAAATTGCAGTGTGATCTAACAGTCACTTGGCAACACACAAAGTGCTACATTCCCAGACGGACACTTCCCTATCTGTCCCAGCTGAGGTTTAGACTATCTCTAAACAGAAGGCTAATTGCATTTCCCAGGAGTATTTAATAAAAGCGGAGAAGTATTTGCAACAATGGCATTAAAACCAGAGAACTATATAGGCATTCCTCTTAATTCTTACTTCTGATGGCAACAGTGAAATTCCCTTCAGGTAACTCATCAGACCTTCAGATTCTGATTACAGGATTATAATAACAGTAGCAGTCATGTAAAACAACCAACAAACCAACCAAACACCACCCCCCCCAAAAAAAACCCAAACCAACCAAACAAAACAGAATCATGGAAGGGGGAAGAATCCAATTCTGTACTTCCATTCTTCTAGAAGAGTCAAATACTGTGACTACTTTATGAAGCATGCTTACCTTGGTCAGTGTTCTTTTGAGGATGGAGAATAAAAGGACTTGATCCCACTTCTAAAGTTTGCCAAACACCTTGGCAGAAATTATGTGCTCTAGATGAAGAAAGCTGGACGTGCTGAGCTTGACTAGGACTCTGCCCGAGTAGCTGACTTTGAACGATCTTTGAGGATGTATCTGCCTTCCGTTGCTCTGGCCCGTGATTTTCAATAGAGAAATCTAGCTGAACCTGTTCAGATTAAAACACAATCTTACAGAGATACATACTTTTCCTATGAAAGACATCTGAAAATGAGTTAAATCTCACAGTGGTATCTTGGTCTTGGAAAGACAGAAGGTTTTAACATGAGACAAGACAAAATAAAATCATTGGTTTTAATTTTGAAAGTTTGTACAAGCAGATTAATTACAATGCCATTAAAGCGATTGAGAAACAATAGTTTATTAAGTGTTAACAAATACTGTTTTGTACTGGAACAACGCATAATTTTAAAAAATACATATAGTTTTCAATCTTCCAGGAAGTGACTGTTGAGCAACTGCAACTGAAAAATCCAGCTGAAGACAAATTACATCGATGATAAAACTGCACCATACCTCAGCAGACGGTAATTCCATTTCTTCCCCACCGCTGCTTGGAGCTGCTACTTCCTTTAAGCTTGGGCAGGCAATTAGAGAAGAGATCCTTGAGGGATGGTGTTGCTTTGCATACCGCAGCTCCTGATATGAAGTATTACATTAACACAAATAACTCACAGTCTCTAAAAAGACTACATTTATAGCTCAGTTAGCTGTTACATTGCTAAATTTTTAAATAGTCAGTTATAAATAACATTAAACAAAATCATATTCCCTTCAGTTCAACAGGGCCAAACTACTCTCCTAATAAACCTCCTACTAAAGCTGTTCAAATTCTACAGGTCTTGCTGCCATTACTGTCATCCTGCTTGTTATTCAAGTTTATACTGTCAGGGTCATTTTTCACTTTTGTCTTTACCAATTATTAAATTACAGGGAAAAAAACTCCCAGAGAATTCTTGAAATAAATAAACATTTTTAAAAAATAACGCAGTTATTAAAAAAGTACTTTGTGAACAACTAAAAATACCTAATTACCTAAGCAAGTTTCACCAACTTTCAACATGTAGCTGTTAAAGTGAGATTTGATGAAAAGCGAACAACTTCAGCCCTGTCAAAGGAGATGAAAATAAGCATCAAAGTCTTTTGCTGTGTATTTAAGAATAAAGAAACAAAATACAAGCCCGTCATATAAAGTAAATGATACCAAAATCTCTGAAGGTATGATAGTAATAAATTCTCTGTTTTTAGTAAGGATGATCATCTTGAACACGGGAATGAACATAGCCTGGTTATTAAGAGTGATTACCTAGAAGAAAACCACCCCAACAAGCTCAACCTGGAACTCAGCTTTAGTGCAGGAGCTGAAGCATCAGCAGGTATGTTCTGGGTAAAGAGCAGCCTGGAGCGAGACTACTGAGGATGAACAGCTTGGATATAAGAATGGCTATACTTCCTCCTAGTCTGGGCAAATTCCACCAGTAAAAGAGGTGATCCTCAAGGTTCCAGAGTTGGAAAGATCCCCAGTGATACCCACTTCAACCATGACCTCCAAACAAGCCATGAGCTGAAGAGGTTGGACTACTGCTCCTGGAGTTTAGCACACCATCTGGAAACTCACAGTCAAATGCTACCTCTTCAAGAGCTGTGGACACATTATATTTTAAAAATCTGTTTATTCTTACAAAAGCAAGAGCAATCTTTAATCATTTTAAAAAGAACATGGGAGACTTGAGATGTTGGAAAAATAGCAAACAGTACCCAATTCATGAAAAATAGGGCAAGGGAAGACTGGGGTAGATAGGCAATGAATATTTGTTGGTCTCGATTCAAGAGTCAGATAAGTCTAAGATGCGATATGGAAGAAATAAAAATTAAAGATGGGGAGAAGGTAAAAAAAAAAAAAAACAACTGTAAAAAAAGTGGGTTTGAGCAGTGGCAATTTTGCCCAGATCTGGAAATCACTTTTATGTATGTTTAGTATAAGCATTTAGCTAATCTTTTTCAGACCTTGATCCAAGTAGTGCACAGATGAAACAAGCAGGCTATGAAAGGTCTACTCTGATGCTTTGCTGAACCCTAATCTCCTTTGTAAAATTACTCCAAAAAATTCCCCAAATTATATAAGAGCTTAAGAAACAGCTGAACTGAAAGTTCAAGTGAACAAAGAATGACAAGCTTGTGACTTAGTAAGACGTTCACAAGCATCCTGAACAAATTACACATCCACAAGCAAGCGAAGGCATTCCACAGTAAGTTCATCTGTTGACAGACCACTTTCCAGGCTTCCTGCACACTTTAACAGCTGCCTCACCTATTTCCTTCTGAAAGCCCTCAAGAGGGGGAAGAGAATCATATGCTAGGTTTGTCATCTAGGACCAGAGTTCACCTTTTCACCTTGAAGTTTTACAAGAAGTTCAAGATTTCCTGCTCCAGAAGTAGCCCATACCACTGTCCCATAAGATGTGTCATTGATATGCCAGCAAAGCTATTTATTCAATGCTCCCTAATTCTTTTCTCTGAGGACCTTCCTCATGCTACAACAGGATGCTACTACTTCTTGTCACAGTGCTGTTGTGACAGCTCTTGATCAGGTCCTCAGACTGTCAATGAAAAGTTGTGAGAGTGATGCATTCCCAGCTCTGTTCTCAGGAAGTTTGAATAATTTGAGCTCTCCCAGCCTCGGAACCCAAATGGATTTCACTGTGGTATGCCCTAACTAGTACTTTTGATGCCCTCACTAATACTTTTGATGACAAAAGAACTGGATTAGATATATTTGGTGACATATACCAGATTCTCCGTCTCACGTTGCACTTGCCTCACTGACCTGTTACAGTTCTCAGTTTCCACTATCTTAGACTATTTGCTCTACCTAAGGAAGAGTAAGTCTCCATTAGCCCTGTAAAGGTACACCAGATGGCATTCGCAGTTTATCACTGTCTGATGGATGGTTTACAGTGTTTGCTCACACTGCAACCTTTAAAATGTCTTCATTGACTAATGAGCAGTAAAGAAGAACAGGGGCTTATTTTCACTCAAGCAACCTGTTCAAATTTGGTTCTAATTGTCTCTAACAGCATAGCCTTTTGGACTTTAGGTGACCTCTCTCCATCAAATGGGAGTGCCCCTCCTGCTGGACATCTTCTGCTAGGAAGACGCCAAGAGAAGTTCAAGCACCTGTGATAGGATGTGCAAACATAGTGTTCTTCTTTAGTGCAATCTGATAATGATAGGATTATCTCCCGTGCAGTTTCATATCATCACAGAGATTTTAGTATGTAAAAAGAGAAACATTAAACTTCAGTTTCCTACATATTCCTGGATAAACCTTAGTAATCCACAAAAAGGCTCTCAATCTGTTTTTGATTTCAGTTAAGAGAAGTAAGAATGCATAAATGGAGAATTAAAAATAAACAGGATCCTTCAGAGGATATTAGCTTTAATTCAGTTGATTTTTAACTCAAAGGCAGAGGAGATTGCAGTTTCAATCTAATAGGCAGAGGGTGAGCGCTTGGAAAACAGCTCAGGAGAAAAGAAACAGGAAACCTGGTGGACTACAAATTGAACATGAGACAGCAATGCATTCTTGAGGCCTCTGGCCAACAGCATTGTGGCTGCATCAGGAAGAGCGCTGCCAGCAGGTCAAGGGAGGTGATTATTTCCCTCTACCAAGCACTGGTGCAACCACACTTAAGAGTATTGTGTCCGCTTTGGGGCTCCCCAGTACAAGACAGACATGGACATGCTGGACCAAGTTGAGCAAACAGCCACAAAGATGATCGGTGAATTGGAGCATCTGACGTATAAGAGGTTGGGGAAGCTGGCCTTGTTTAGCCGCTAGAAGAGATAGGTCAGGTGTGATCTTTTCAGCATGGATGAGCCCTTGATGGGGATGGTGGGAGGAGGTAAAGATGACTGAGCCAGACTCCTTTCAGTGGTATACAGTGGAAGAATGAGAGGCAAGCGGCACAGTGTGAAGTACAGGGCACTGTGCTTAAGCATAAGGGTAAAAAAACCCCCAAAAACCAAAACCATCAAGCCCCAACCTTCTTTACTGGGAGGGTGATTAAACACTGGAACAAGTTACCCGGCGAGGTTCCCACAGGAAGTATTTCCCCAACTGAACTTGGTTAATAATTCTACTGGAGTTTTATACCTCAGAGCAACAACCTCACCCCTTCTGAAAGAACACTGTTTACTGCCCTCAAAACTACAACGACAACAAGCTGCTCTGACTCAATCCTCACAGGAACAAATCTGCTGATCGATTAAGTAAAGTACACAGTGAAATCCTGTCTACCGAAGTCACTGGGAGGTCTGCCACTAACTACGAGGGGAGCCAGGAGTTATCCATTTGTCTGTCTGATGAAAGCTGCAATTTAACAATTAAAAGTTGCATTTTAATTATAAAAGGGAAGAGATTAATTATATATCTTCCTTTCATATATGGAAAATGTGCTATTACAGTAATTTGTACATGGGTGCTTTAAAATCCCACCACTATGGATATCTGGAAATATGCTCACCGATTAATCATTTTCAAGTTTACCTTATGACATACTGCAATCCCTCCAAATGGGCTACGTTACCTGTTCAAAACTAAGCATTATGAAGTTCATACTTGTAATTTCAGGATTGCATTTATGCTGCATTAACACAAGTGTTTCTGAATTTCCTTGGACAAAAATGGTGTTTAAAATAGTTAATTTTGAAGTTCCAAATATAACATCTGGCTGGGGTCCAGTTGCTACTGGTGTTCCCCAGGGCTCAATTTTAGGGCCAGTTCTCTTCAATGTTTTTATCAATGACCCGGACACAGGAACTCACTGCACCCTAAGTACATTTGCTGATGATACTAAATTAGGAGGAACTGTTGATTACCTCGAGGGTAGAGAGACCTTACAGAGAGATCTTGATAGACCGAAGAGCTTGGCAATCACCAGCTGTATGAAGTTTAACAAGAGCAAATGCTGGAGTCTGCACCTGGGACACTGTAATTCTGCACGTCTGCATAGACTGGGGGACAAGAGGCTAGAGCGCAGCCCTGCAGAAAGGGATCCGGGGGGTTGGGTTGACAGTAAGCTCAATACGAGTCAAGAGTGTGCCCCAATAGCCAAAAAGGCCAACTGTATCCTTGGGTGCATTAGGCACAGTATAGCTAATGACAGGAGTCGAAAAAAAAGTCCCACTGTACTAAGCACTAGCATTGCCTCACCTTGAGAAATGCATGCACTTCTGGGCTCCACAATATGAGGATATAGAAATATAAGAATGTGTCCAAAGGAGGGCAATGAAGATGGTGAAAGGACTAGAAGGCAAGACAGGAGTAGCTGAGGGAATTTGGCTTGTTCATTTTAGAAAAGAGGAGACTGAGGGTTGACCTCATTGCTCTCTACAACCTCTTCGGGGGGAGAGAAGAGAAGGGGGTGCTGATCTTTCTGGTGTCCAGTGATGGGAGGCAAGGGAAGGGCTTAGATCTGCATCAGAGGAAGTTCAGACTGTACATTAGGGAGAAGTTCTTTCCTGAGAGGGTGGTCAAGCACTGGAACAAGCTCCCCAGAGAGCAGTCATGGCCCCAAGCCTCCTGGTGTTAAAGGAGCATTAGAGCGACAATCTTAGAGACATGATTTAAGTTCTAGGTTGTCCTGGGGGGAGTCAGGACTCAAAGATCCTCATTGGTCCCTTTCAGCTCAGGATATCTTATGATTCTATGAAATCTTCCAAGGCACCAAAGGTTGCTTTGTGCTAAAGTCAGTAAAAGACATTCAAATGGAGAATTTTAAGGAAAGTTATATTAATGGAATTAGAACTGCCTTAACTGCTCATTATCTCTAGATTTCTGAGGGTATATCATTACCTGTGTTGTAAGCACGTGCTGTAGATGCTTTAAAGCTGACAGCTGACACTGTGCTCTTTTGACAAGCTCTCTTGGAAAAAGACTACCAGAGGCAATGCAAACTGTGCGGCGCTTAGAGCTAACAGGATGCCGAAGTCCTATAAAGGAGAGAAAGCACTGAGTAAAGCATTCTCTGTTGTTCTTTTGTCATCAATATTACATTCCCAGGAAGTGTTCATAGTGGATATCAATCAACCACAGAAGACAGGCCTTCTCATTGCAGATGGATTCAGTGCTGTGTGGAAATGGGCCTTGTGATTTTTTCCTTTGCTTCACTTCCAGAGCAATTGTTGCATGGAACTTAAATGTCCTCAGGCAAATATTCTTACATGATGTATATTCCTGATATTCAAGTTTACCCTATACTGAGCTTATTCTGCTTTCTCTTCCACTTTCATAAAGCATTAGTTTTTATTGCAAGAGATAAAACTACCTCTTTTCTGCTCTTAAAAGAAGTCTTAGTTCATCTTCCAGTTCCCACACCAACATCTAAGCACCAGGGAGTCCTTCATCTAAGATGTTCATCAACAAAAACTTACTGCCTACAGACTCTCATTGTTCTCTGTTAGCATCTCCTGTCACAGAATAATCTTACTTGCAACAATTAGTGCTACAGTCTCACACGAACTACACAGCTCAAGAATCAATCAGGATCAACACTTGTTTTCATATTAAAGCCTCTCTCTCTCCAGCTCAAAGGATGAATCGATTCCCAGGTTTTATTCTAAATATATGTTAGCACTGTTCTGTAGAATAAATTTACCTTCCTCTAATGACAGTCCAAGTTCTGCCCTAAGTCTGTTTCCCATTTCAATCAGCTGTTGCTTCTCTTGGCTCAGAATTGAGACTTTTCTTGCTGCTTCCTTCAGTTTATTCTGCAGTCCTTGTAGAGTGCAACTGACATCATACTGAATACCAACACCAGGACCTACATCGGGTAACTGCTGTCCAACATCTACCATCTTTTCTTCAAGAACTTTGGGGTTTGGCTCCTGAAAACAAACAAACAAACAAACAGATAGTGCTTATAAGGAATATTTTGAAAGTGTGGTCTGTAGGTTTAGAGATTTGCAAAAAATGTGCATTAGAAACCAGATGAAGAAAAAAATGTAACATTGAAGTCTTCAGTCTATTTTTGAGGGTCCGTTTTCAAGATTTTGTTAGCAATATAGGACAAATTAAACTGTGGAGCAAAACACTATAACAGCCTGGGACATTCCCACAAACACTGTTGACTCTAAGTGTAAAATAATACATGTAGGATGAACATTATCAGAGAGCAGTTAATTTTAAGATAAAATGTGGAAAAAAAATGCTTTACAGCAGATAGCAAGCTACCACAAACCCTTCTTTGTGTATTCACTGCAAGCACATGCACATATGAGGTAGGTATGATTTAAAACATTTTTTTAAAGACAAAGGCTGCAGAGTGAAAAGCAAAGATTCTACGGTTGTTTTTTGTCTCTGCAAACTTAATTGAGTCCACTTGCACATACACATTATGATAAAGTATCTACCCAACAGACCTTGTTTTTCAAGAGCTATATACTGTCCTCTTTCAGCCCCCTTACTACAGGGGAGTATTAAGGGGGCTGAAAGCCTTGCTGCTTTACCACAGAGGAGACTTTTCAATATCCCTTTACTTCTCATTCACGGAACAAATGATCTCCCTATAGACTTTTAAAGTACTACACATTGCCACGAGTATCTAAATATGTCACATACACTAAACCCCTAATTTAACAAAACTGTTGCCCACCTATATGTTCATCCTCCTACAGATAGTTAGAAGTGTACTACGCTATTAATTGTGCATTCCCAATCAGTTTTCAACTAAACCACCCTGAACGCTGCAATTCAAGGAGTACACACTGAAAGGGATTATCCATACCAACCAAAAAAGCCAACCTCCATTGCCTTAGTGTGTCATGCAGCTCCCGTTCTCATTTCTTTGGATAGTTTTACCATAAAATAGGAGAGCATACATAGAAGGCATATAGGTTCACAAACACTATGAGGGAGGAAGATGGAGAAATTACTGCAACGCTAGAATCTAAAAAATATTAAGACAGACACCAAAGTGAAAGAAGAAAGGAACACCACTTTGGCGTACATATAGCAATTTATATCAAAGCAATTAATATAAGCAGCCACAGATTATTACATCCTTATTAGCCTCATCATACGAACAGTGAAATTAATGCACTGAGGCTTAACATAAGAGAGGTCAAGGCAATGACCAACTACCATACCACTGGGTATCACACTATGTATCACCTTCACTGTACCAAGAGGTAAAACTGCATCACATGGCTAGGGCGGGAATACCATTTGCTTAGACTTCTATTTTTACTGAACTTTTCACAAAAACTTTCAACAGTTACACAGAACATTTTTTTTCAGGTGACAGATTGCAAGCTGTAGAGTTAGGAGTGGAACTTGGAAATCTTTTCACCTTTAGAACCACGTCCAGAGTAAAACTCTACAATATAAAAGAGAGAAAACACAGAAAAGATGGCTACTAAAAACAAAGAAAAAAAAAAAAGAGGTGGAAAAGCTCTTGTCAGAATTGATACAGAGAGGGAAGAAGAAAAACACACATACAGGCAAAAGTCTACATGCCTATTTTACTAGTTTCCACAATAAACTTTCCTCTTTTTATTTAGCTATATTTTCGCTCTGGAGTCTAGAATTTTGAGATTACTGTCCCAGAACCTCTGTTGTATCAAATGGAAAAAAGAAAACTACCAGTGTGGCTTTCTGTACTGACTTGACATCTGCACCCCGTGTTTAGTTACCATTATTGCTCAACAGATTCTAAACTCTCAAGGTAAAAGTAGTTTTGCCTGTAATTTGTCATGGCTTTAAGTGCATCCTTAGCATGCAATTAATAAATCTAAGAGGCACAGAGACAGTGTAGAAGAATGTTAAAAAATAAGCACTTCTAAAATCCAGGAAGGGATTCTAATGAAGATTTGCCCTTTGTAACATATCCTCAGGTCTGTTTTCAGCTTCCAGTCTTCACCTAAGAAGGTTTGTTACGCAATAAGGAAGAAGAAATAAAGCAGACAGGAGAAATAGACAGGAAAAGATAGTTTGGAATCAGTGAAGATGGCCTTAACTACAATTCCAGCATTTCGTTCACTTCAAGTTTTGGCCTGCTGTTTACTACGTGCCCATACGTACAGAGCACAAGTAATTTCACATTTCACACTGAAGATGCACATCACTGCCTGCAAAATGCCCTTGCTCTCATATCCAGCCATGAGCAATCAACCATAGTTCAGCATCATGAAGCAAAGGATTTATCTCTAGCACTGGGAATGTTCAGTTCCTATCTTACTGTGTCCAAAGCAAAGCCATTTTCTTAAGATTCTGTTCCCACTTAGAGAAATGCAATTAAAAAGAGAATGCGTCTTGGGCAGTAGTTTGTAAACCATTTTCTGCAACAGCAAAGAATATTCGGCATTCAGTTGTCACCTAATTCTGCAAGTGGCCAAAGTTGAAAAATAAATCCATGGTGTCTATACTGGCACACAATGATTTCTGAAATACAATCTGACAGCAGGAACAAACAAATCTTCTGTACTCAGCAAAAAGATACAACTTAAGATTAAACAAGATCTGCGCCTGGCGGGTCATGCATGTTTTCACACAAGGTTCCCAAGGCTCCAAAGTTTTATTTAAACATTGATACTGTTTCAGGTGTTAAAGCTCTTACCTTTTAATGTAATAAGGACCTCTCATCCTTTTTTTATTACTTAGCTGTTATTTCATTTTCTCGAACTTAGATGGTTACTGGTGAGTCTTAACAGTAAGATTAAAGCATAAAATAGATATTGGTAGATTTTACAGATGACTTGAAAATTAGAGAACTTATTTTTTAATTTTACCATATCTTACTTTAGATTCCATTTACTACACCACAAAATCACTGGGAGATAGGAAGGGGAGAACATAGTGACTTACTCCTTAACATAGTATCAGATATTTGTCCCAGCTTTCAATTCCCTTATTATTTTTCCAAGGGATGCCTCCCTCACACGTTAATGCTGATACTGTTCCTACCCTTTAAAATAGTACAATGGGAATGACATTTGTAAACCCTAGAACTGAGCAAAAATCCTCTCAGAGACAGTGAGCTTTTCCTTCATGGGTGGGGAGAGCTTTGAAGCAATGCTGGCATTCAGTTATTTCTGCCAGTCATACCAAGTCATTCCCCAGCAGCCTAAGGGGCACATACAGGAGCCCACTGTGGCCAGATGTCCCAGGGGCAGGACCCGAGTGGGCAGCTGTGGCTGCTGGCCCCACGCGTCTGGTGGAAGCGAGCCCTGTGAGCCAGCAGTGACAAGGTTCTCCTGGGAAAAGCCAGCCACCCCCTAACTGAGCATGTAATCCCATTGGTGTACTGATCTCCAGGCAAGGCTTCACGGGACCTTCTCCTCAGAATCCAGTAGTGACACAGTATCGACAGTTTCATCTCTAGTCACCTTTTTATAAGGCATGTTGAAAGATTATTGGTATTATACAAAAAGGCCATAATATGGATTCACAGTGGAAAACTCAAGAGGTGACAGATGGTCATTTAAGAATTTTCAAGTGGAAAAAACCAACCAACCAACCAAAAAACATCAAGAAGGGCTTGAAAAAATCAGTAGCGATTTGTGCCAGGGAATACTAGTCAAAATTTATTACCTAGAAAGAATGAGCATAAGTTTGGCTCAAAAAAATCATTGCTGGCTCTCATGTAACTTACACTGAGTACTAACTGACCACATAAGCATATATAGCTTCAGTTTTTACTAGTTATTCAAACAAAAATAATATGCTGTGTATAAATTACACACACTTGTGCATACAGATATTTTAAGTAGCTTAAACCTCTTCATACCTTTTCCATGTCTGTATTTACTACACAACCCATGTTAGCTGGGCTAACTTTGATACTGCTCAGAGTGGTCCCAGTCGAAATTTTGCTTGTGCACGATGAATCTAAAAGAGAAGAGGAGTGTAATATGAATGTCTACATATTTATACAGAGTTTAGGCTTTCATAAGCAGCAGCTTCAGAGCTTTGTCTCATTAATATACATGTACACCGCTTCAGGAGATCTACTGTAAACAGAGCTGAAAAAATATAGAAAACAGGACAGTCTCACGACAGACAAACATCAGCCAGCCAACAAATACAGAAGTGACTGGAGGTGACACATTAGAAAGGTCAATTCATGAGTAAGGAGCAGAGAGAAATTTGAATTTTTATTTCTTCTAATACTGCATTATTTAATCATTCTTGAGAAAATGGCAATACTGAATATAACAAGAATAAGTAAGGCACAGTCACTTCTTTCAATCACAGTTGAAAAAAATCACCAATAAATGGAAGTTCATCCCCCAAAATTAATATTTTCATTCCAGTAATACCATGAGTCTGAACATACTGATGTAGATGGACAAGACAGGAGAAAGAACAGATGACCTTCTGGAAACCAGAAGCACCCCTCCAAGTTACTCTCCCTTTCTCTTAAAAAAATCAGATTTAACATTATCATCTGTTTTAGTCATGAATATAATCTCCATACATTTTTCAAGGGATATAAGAAAGATTAGTTTAGCTGAATGAAGTATTTCAGCCATAAAGAAAATGGATAATACATTTCTGAAAACTCACGCTTATCAGCTGAGAAGTATTATGGCTTCTCTTGGACACTGCTAAACTCTAGTGATGGTAAATATTTTACTTATGGGACTGTAACGTCTTCAAAAAACAGTGCACTGTCTTTAGCTGCCTGTGACAAAAAAATTATGCTTAAGCTTGCTTTTTTTAAATTTTAAATTAACAATTGCTTTAATTGGTTATTAACACCTAATGATTAACAAAACTAGAATATGTATTAAAAATGCCTACACCCTTAATTAGCTCATAATTTCATGCTGCTATACAAATGACAGTTTAAAAGTAATTCTGCAGACTGCTTAACACACAAATCCAGTCTCACTGCAAAACTACAACAGTGAAGCCTAACAACAGCGCAACAGCTGGTACAACAAAATACCTTTTATCAAACCTACCTTATTTTTTCTGAAGTACAGAAAACAATGCATGGTGGCTCTGGAATAGTTTGAAGCGGTTAGAAATTAAATGTTTACATAGATGAGTCAGAGAGATGTATAAAGCAGCTATCTACCTGCACTTACGTAACTGGTAAAAGGTGCTAAACACAGGGCCACTGATTCCACAGAAGTAAAAGATGTCCTTGAAAAAGTTATACCTCGCCTATTGTTTTTATAAACCCAAACAGATCAGAGATGGTTATTCCATCGCCAAGTTACAGTTGATTTTCTTTCCTTTTTTCTCCAGACTTCCAAAAGTCACAAGAATGTTTATGTTAAAAAAAAATATCCGTTTTTGGTTCTAAAAAGGCCTGCATGAGAGAAGGCTGATGGTCCTGCTCTGGCAGGCGGGTTGGACTGGATGATCTTTCGAGGTCCCTTCCAGCCCTTGACATTCTGTGAAACTAAAACCAAGCAACAATTTTTCAGAAACTTACTATAAAAATGTATCTAGTTGTAATGGACATACCTTCTGTTGCTTTGTGGGGGTTTTAAAATATTGTCAGCTTTGACGTTTTTTTTAAATATTATCAGCTTTGACTTTCCCATGAAAGATAATGGGAAAAAAGTAAAAATGAAAGCGTAAGAGGGGATATAGTGAAATGTTTCTAAGAGATGCTAAAAGCCACCCAACCAATTTGTGACCATGTCTGGTAAAGAGAGGCATTTGAAAGTATTATGTATTTTTAATGTTGAGATGTTTTAAAATTTTTAGCCCCCACGAAGGCCACCCAGTAAACATACTAACAAAGAAGGGTTTCTCCTTAGTGCTCAGCCTTCTTAGGCAGGACACAGACAGCCTGATAAGCGCAGGACAAAGAAACTGTGGTAACAAACTGACTTTCCAGGTAAACAGGAGTCTGTAACAGATACCTGCAACTATGCCCACTTACATATGTACACAAAAAAAGGTATAAAAAGTAACTTGCTACCTATACAAAATGAGTCTCTGCAAGAGCTGCCCTGCACTTGATCTCCTGGACAGACCAAACCCTCACTGAGGATGCCTAGCTGACTCCAGACTCAGTGATGTGGATGATCTTTGAAGGGAGACTTATTTTTCCATCACTGACTAGCCACATTTCTGGGAGCAGCCTGGTGATTGTTATGCCCGTAACACCTCACATAATATATTTATAGGCGTATGCCTCTACATGAAAAGGCTTGTAAGAAAGATGTGGACCTGTTAAAGTGGGGATCCATGAAAATGATCAGGGGGCCAGAATACCTCTCCTATGAAAAATGTTATTATGATGAGGGTGGTGAGACACTGCAACATGCTGTCTAGGGAAGCTGTGCATGCCCCATCATCGGCAGCGTTCAAGGCCAGGTTGGATCAGGTTCTGAGCAATCTGATGTAGTGAAAGATGTCCCTGCCCATGGCAGGTGGGGCTGGACTAGCTGATCTTTAAAGGTCCCTTCCAACCCAACCCATTCTGTGGTTTTATGATTCTACATACTTGCTTCACTAGTTAAAATTCTGTAATAGCTTGTAATAGGCATACAGTTGCTTTACTTTCGCAATATATCTAGACATTTGCTTTCCTAGTGGTAATTTTATAGTCACTGTGTTTGTGTATACATTTCTTTTTACTAATAGTAGCTTTGAGTAATTTGTAATAGAAAAATTCCCAGAACCTCAGACCTCTGTGTGCTTGTGTATTGTGGAATCCTGAGAGTCACAATTGTGACACAACTGTAGGTTGGGTAGCCCTCATCGGTTGTGACCGCTATACTTCCCTAACTGAGTTTAAGGTTCTGCGGCAAGCATTGTCACCTTGCTCTGCAAGCTGCCTGTATTCTGTCAGAGGGAGACAGGACAACATCTGCTCATCAAGACTCTCCATTTCTTTCCTCATTTGTGCAATAGCAGCCCGAAGGTTGGCATTCTGCTCCTGCAGCTTTTTTATTTCCAAGGTAGGAATATCTTTGCTCAGAGAACTTTTATCATCACACTGAAATATCTGTAAAATAAAAGTACACAGAATAACAATCCTTCATTAATGAACAACATGTATTCTCTCCACAACACCACACACACAGGTGCAATACTTCAAATCCATGAACAGACTTGAGAGAAAAGAACCATAGAAAGAAAAGAAACATAGTTGCTTATTCTGGGGATATCGTCAGAATATATTTCATTTTTACAGACTTCCAGAACTGGAAAAGCTGAAAAAACCCAGGTTGCCAAAGCTACTTTAACTACTGGAAAAACCACTCATTTATGATAGTAAAATATGAGCAGCTTGCTTATAGAGTAACACATCTCTGAATCATTCTGTTTCTTAAATTTTTGAAGGGGAATTGCCCAGTGTTTTCTTCATGGGCTGCACACAGCCTTAAAAATGATCTTAGAGATTTAATTTGGAAAGCTACTCCTGTATGATTAAAGTTATGGCCTAATCCTGTGTGAATGAAAGCTATGGCCTAAATGGGACAAGAGTATGAAATGTTCTAGATCACAAACTTTAAGAACTGCTTTACTCTTTTTACACCAAAGGTTGCTAGCTGCAGAATCCAATTCTTATCAACAGTCAACAGCATATATTTAGTAAAAATATAGGGAAAAGGACAAACACAGAAATGCTTCGTCTCATGTGCCTCCTCGATTTCCAGATTTGCAACTTTGGAGGACGAAAATAAAAACCAAATGTGACAAAAGCCTCCAAACCCACAGATACTGACTGGAAAACCTATTTCCGGGACACTTCAAATTCCACTGCAATCTTCAGAGAAAAAAAAATAAATGTAGTAGGGCCAATGTTATACAAGGATCAGGATATTAAGGTGCTGACATTATTTACTTCTGCTGTTTTTTCATTCAAAGCGTGTCTGCAAATATTTTTAAAGAAGTTACATCAGACTAGTGGCAGTGTATTGTAACTCTGGTTTCGTGCAAACAGAGAACGCAGAATTGAGATTCCACCCCTGTAAAAATCCTCTCTGAGGGAAACATTTGTCATCGGCCATTTAAGAAATGCAGATACTATTTGGTACAGGAGTATTAGAAAGCTCTGCAATTGAGGAATATACACTCCTACCATCACTAAATGAATCATAATTTACAGACCATCAGACCAGATGTTTTAGAAAAAAAGACAGGTTAATATGTTTGGAATATTTGTATCGAATACCGATAATTCCTGTTTCTGAGCCCCTCCCGCCATGTTTCTTTTTATTCAACCCCAATCTTAAGTTGTTGCAAAGTAGCAGTTCTGCCTCAAGTGGAAAAGGCAATTCCTGAGGCCCTTCACATGGAACACTCGCCAGCAAAATACTTCAGTCTCAACATTTATGCCTTGCAGAGCCTCAAACACTACTCCTTTTCTGTTTTCTCCATCATTCCCTACTTCCCTGAGTCCACTTATTTCCCCAGTTGTAAGCCTGTTCTGTGAGTGGGATCTGAAAGTGTGATCTGGTCTTCAAATTAAATTTCCCTGTCATAAAGACAACGGCTGCCCTATAGCTTTTTTCTCTTGGGGCTCTTTCTGTTCTGACGGTACCAGGTATGCAGAAGATGAGCATAATCTCCATTATGCTTTTACAATCTCTCCAAGGCTGTTAAAAGTGAGAAGAGGGGAAAGACAGACTGAAAAGCCATGAAGGGAAGGGCACCAGTAAGTACCAACATATCACCCAGGTGTTTTCTGAATTTTGGGGCCCACGGCTTCATCTCAACCTGCAACATCCACATGAACCATCACAGTTTGAAACAGAAATACAACTGTTCCAGATGTTTCCTAGTGGAAAAGGATCTAGACAAGAAGTCCACATAATCATCCAGAATCACTGTAACCAATCTTTTCTTATCTGTGCACTTGTATGGTATTATTAGCATGTTCTAGTGAGGCAGAAATGACCTAAGTCATACTCAAACTCAGTTACAAGCAAGATTTTCCAAGCTGGTGTGTTTCCCATCTCTACTGCTTAACTAAAGGCCAAGAATGACTACAGAGACCTTCAAGGGTTCTCAGACCAATCCAAAGAAAAGACCTGTATGCTGAAGATACTGTACTAGGGTGTATTTAATCTTTCTTGCCTCAGTCATCTGAACCAGAGGCTAGACAACATACTGTTCCTTCTTTAAGGAGGCTCATTGACACAAATGTTAACTGATTTTAAACTTTGATTCACTTTTCCTCATTTGTTTGCTTGAAATTCATTTCGTTCAGAAAAATTAAGAGAAAAGGTTCTAGTTCAGAACAGTAGATTTTTTTTGGTTGTTTATTTGGTTTTTAAACAACAACCCTTCACATAAATCAGAGAGAAAGATAGTTTTGTTGAGATAGGTACCGCTTATCCTGCAGGCCAAAAGTGCAAAAGACAGAGTATATTAAAAACAGAAAGAAAAGTGTGACAGTGAAAACAAGGTCTTGCCAACAACAGTAACAGTTAGTTACAGTGGAAGACAACAATGAATATGAACAGCAAAAGAACCCCTTCCCAACCCTGATTCTCTTGGTATTTGAACGATCCATTTGCAAATCAGTCCAGTTCGAAATGAAATTGGAAAACCAACTTGCTCTATAGTAAGATTTTGCTAGCTGTCTACATTTGTCTAATTTATTGAAAAAAAAAAATTGGTGTTAGGCAGTATCTTTCTGAATAGAATGCTTGTGCATTCAGAAACCACTAGGCTTGCTTAACATTGCTTTTCTTAGCGATGTTAGTATTAGCAAGCTCTGGTAATACACGCTTAACTGCTCACTGTTGAGCATCTGTAGCTGCCCAGTAGGGTGCACTGCAGCACACTCATTCTTTTACAAAACACAATTTTCTACTTATAATGCATTATCCTTCAGCATGGCTTCAGACCAGCACTATATTTGCAATTTTGAATGTATTTTTGAAAGTATATGTACATTAACAAGGAGCAACGAAAGAAAGACTAGTTTGTGATACTAAAACAAAAGACATTATTATGATCAGCCAGCAAATTAGTAGTTTGAAGCAATGCTTGACAATTTTCACTTTACAACTTTAAAATCTACCCTAAACGGAAATTAACATAGAGCCTCAGGAACATTACCAAAGTTAATTCTTCCCATTCCGATGTGCCATGATGGTACAGTACATTGTCTTGTTCTGAAGCAACTGCTTACATCCAGCTTGCTCCTTTTGCCAGTAAGTAATGGATTAGAGCCATAATGAAGCCTGTGACACCTAATCTACATGTATTCCAGGCTAGATATGTCTATATTTTGAATTAAACATATGAAACAGATGAACTGCTTAAAAGAAGTCCAGTGGAAACACACCCCATAAGGTTGTCATCTTTGAATGAATTCAACCAAGTCAAAACATCAAGCGTTGTCTAACCTGTTTCTCCCCTTCAGGTAAAATACTCTCATCAAACGATGTTTGTATTGTTTGTTGTCTTGCAGCAGTCAAAGCAGAAAGAGGAGTCTTCACTTCATGCAACCTGTAGTCTGTTTTCTGCAGATCAGCTTCAACCTAGGAAGGAGGGGAAGAAAAGCAGAGGACGTCAGTATCTCAAAGACAGAAGGTGTAGAGACTAAAAAAAAAAAAAAAAAAAAAACCAACAGTAGAAGGAAATAAAATAAAAAGCTATTTTAAATCACAAGTCAGGGACTCAAAGCATGTCCCTTTTGCCTCTGCCAAAAATAGTCTTCACAGAAAAATAATTTGTCTTTATTGTCTCATCTTCTGTATGTGAAATGGACAAAGCTGATTCATCTCTCAGATGTGTTGCTATGCTACCCCTATTGATGCCTGTGAATCATTTTGTGAAGACAATGGTAAAATAAAACATCTGAGTAAATGCCTGCATTCTAAGTTTTGTAAACAAGTGTTACCTCTGTACCCATGAATTTACTAGGCAACTGGTCATTAGGAATTATTGTTAGAGACTATTACACAATGGGCTAAACAAGAACTACACGTTTCATTTTTCAGAAACAGAAGCTTTAACACTTCACAAAACAGGACTTTTTTTTTTTTCCCCCCCATACGAAAACACTCTTGAGTTTTCTGGGACTAATACTGTACCCTTGATAGAGTTGAAGCTGTATTGTGATCTAAATTCTTTTTGGCCTGGGGCTGCTCTAAGAGAAATCTTTCTTCTTCTGCTACAATGCCAAGAGAAAAGCACTGGCATCTCTCAAGCCCACTTGATTTCATTACAAGGGAGAAAAGGTTGTTATTAGAGATTCTCCCTACACATTAATCTGGCTTCTGATCAAATATATTTGACCAGAATATATTATGCTGTGCACAATATGGAATTACTGGTTTACATATTATTTCTTTTTGAAAGAAGACCAAAGTCCCACCTCCCCTGAGAAACACCATGATGGAAAAACTCCATAGCTCTCTACGCAACAGGTTGTTCCTAAAAAGTAATTTGAAATTCTTACCTGCTCTCTTGCTAAAGATAGGCTTTGTGTTATATCCTCTGATTTCTGATATTGATTACATTCAGCATTCTCACAGAGCTGTTGCCAGTCCAGTTTTGCTTGCATTTTACTCTGTTCCAGAATCCATTCTCGCTCAGCTGCCAGAGACAGTTGTTGTTTATACCTATTATACACAGAACAATGCTGTTGATTTCTGAGGGATAAATACTGAGAATGTTTTGTGTTTGGCTTTGTTTTTTAAATCTCAGCCTTGTTTGAGATCCTTATTTGCCTCCTTAGTCTGTTTTCCAAGTTACCTGTTTTATTCTATTCCACTCTAAGCATTTTACTGGACAAGAGCATTTTAATTGCTCAGAGCTCAACAGTCTCCTAGGGTCTCTAGCTTTGGAGGTCATCTCAGCTCAAGCAGCATAAAATGCTCTTCAACAAAACTACCACTCTTGGCAATACCACCCATAGCATGTTTCCCATTTGCTAATAAAGGAAATGAGATACGTAAGAGCAAAGAATTATCATTGTTGGATTATCAGGGTAAAATTCCTATGCTCAAAGGCTGCTGCATATATGTACATTGAAAAGAGAAGGTACACAAAATGAGAATATTCAGAACGTAAGGGCTTTCGAGATAGGCCCAACTGTCACATGCATGAGCTTTTAGAACACAGAACTGTTAAGATTTCAGGGCACTCTTATGAGTGGTTGTAAATGTCATTTTAGATGAAGTCTTAGTCTTCTTTACTATTCCGTGTCTTTCTGGAACTTGGTCAACTGTGCCCTCAACTTCTCTTCCATGCACTGATTGAATTTGGAATTCTTTAGAAGCAAACTCCTTAGAAATCTCCATCAGATGAGAACCTTGGCCTGTTTTTAGCACTACAATTTTTTCTTGAAGTCTACACGCAAGAAAAACCTCCCTCCCTTGCTAATAGTTACTTGTGTAAGACAATTCAGAAAACATGTGATGTAATCTTGGCTATAAAACTGTTGTGGGGTTTTTTTTGTTGTTGTTGCTTTGGTGGTTTTTTGTTTGTTTGTTTAATTAGGCATTCAGAGGGATTTTCTCATGAGACAAATTCATGTTGTAAACCATGCCTTCCCAGTCATACAAAATGCAGACCACCTAAGCAATTCTTCAGCTTCCTGGGGCCTTCTTAGATGGGCATCTGCCTCTTTCCAGGTTGGCTATGAAAAAAGTTATTTTCTTCTGGTGCATTGTTCCTTTTCTAGGTTCCCAGATACTTTCTTTTCCATGTGACCTTATTTTCTTGTTAAACCTTGACATAATCAATAAAACATCTCCTCAATCATAAAACTAGTGTTTATGTGCATACATTGAATTTTTCCTACAAAGTTTGTTGCAGTAACATCCATAGAATATCCCAGGTTGGTAAGGTCATCTGGTCCATATTTTCATGGGAAATAGAGCCCTGCCCAGTTGTGCCTTGAAAGCCTCTAGTGGTAAGGACTCTACCCTGGGGCAGTTGTTCTAAAAAAAAAAAAACCAAAAAAAACCCAACACCACCCCACCCTAACCCCCACCCCCCCCCAACCAC
>JANIJG010010855.1:0-49772 GCA_024611175.1 Megaceryle torquata | reverse complement strand
ATACAGGGCGATGATCACCTCCCTATTCCTGCTGGCCACAGTGTTTCTAATACAAGCCAGGATGCCATTGGCACCTGTGTGCACTGCAACTATCAATCAAATGCAACTATTGATCAATACCTACAGGTCCTTTTCCATATTGCATCTTTCCAACCACACGTCCCCAAGTCTGTAGCTTAACATGTGGTAGTTATGACCCAAGTTCAGGACCTGGCACTTGGACTTGTTGAACCCCATGGCCCACTGATCTAACCTGTCTAGGTCCTGCTAGTAAAGATTTCCTACCCTCTAGCAGATCAACACACCCACCTAGTTTGGTGTCATCTGCGTATTTACTGAGGGTACACTCAATCCCCTCATCCAGATCATTAATAAAGATATTGAAGAGAACATGCCCCAGTACTGAATCTCTGGGAACGTCACTTGTGACCGGGTGCCAGCCAGATTTAGTTCCATTCACTGCTACTCTTAAACTACTGCAGATGTGCTGTAGCATTCATAACTTATATTTTAATGAAATAATTACTGGGGTCAATATTATTAAATTTAGGGCAAAACATTGAGTTTCAGATGAGACTAAAATATGAACAAAATGTAACTCATCTACATAAGCTTAGTATATTTGCAAGATAGAATACTTCTAATTAAGTTGAATATATTTTGTATGCAGTATATATAACATATACATATGTATTATTATCTTCTATATCTTGTGGTTTTTTTTTTCATTGTCCTCTGTCCTTTAGAAGTTATATACACAAAGATAACTCCTGTGGGATTTACCCTCAAAAATCTAGCTAATGATAAAATTTGTCTATGATAAATCACATTTTCTTTATTTGTTATTTGTAGATGAATTTTAATGCATTTTGATCTACCTCGTATTAAACATCTTTCCTTTTGAGAACCTGTTCAGAATAATGTTGTAAACCTTCAGGTAAAAGTGTTTTTTTTTTCTTATTTTTATTTTGTCAAGCTCAACTGTAACTTAAAAGCTGATGTCCTATTTCTAAACATACACAAAGAACTGCAGATCACATCTGAACAAAATAAAATTCTAATCAATATGCCTACATAATGCTCATTGTCTCATACAGTATTTAAATGAAATTTTCTTTTATGATCAAATTTAAGTGGCAGGTATGTTTTGTGTTCATATCACAGGGATGATCAGGTGGTGATACTCATCCACTTTTGAACAGTTCTGTGTGCACTACAAAGTCTGAGCCAGGCAGTGTGGGGTGTATGCGTTCTGACTACGATAAGCCAAGTGGAACAAAGCTTCTATTTTTCAAAGTCTTTTAGAATTGGTAAAGATTTAATCAGCTCATATTGATTATATGGCACTGTGTCATGCTTCTTAATGACTAAGTCTGTTAGATTTTCACTTTATGAATCAAATCAAAGAACTATAAAATGAAAAAAAAATAATAAAGACACACCTTGTTTTTATTTTTCTTTACATGGATTTTATGTTTTGAGAATACAGTGAAGAATATCACTTTGGAGATAGGAAAGCAGAAAAAATCAATTAAATTTATAATTATCTAATAGCAGTCAAATGAAAACTATCATCAATACGAAGTAACATAGAATCTCAAATGTATTGAGAAATCCTAACACTTACTGAACATTTAATTTGTGCCTACAGTTCCATTTATTTTACCTAGAACAGTAGCTACTTAACAGGCAGGTAAAACTTGCTAGGATTTATCTCCTACATAAGATTTATAGTTTTACTTTTGACAAATTGGCAAGAATATAGGAACTGGTATTGCTCAAAGGCTTCTAGTCTGAAGTCTCCTGTGACAGAACTGGATTGCAAATGTTAACTATCTGTTCTGAAATGCTATGCTATCAACAAATACAAGAATTGTGGAAAATAAATCAGTAAATTATCTTAGGGTTATTTTTCCTCCACTTCTGGAACTACTGGCTTATTGTTCCATGATCAGATAAAACTGAAATTCAATCAGTAATGCACAATTGATTTCATATATGGCTTCTAGGTATCCCAAATTATTTAGTTATAGATAGTAGTTGGTCTCTCAGATGGACTTGAAATCTTGAATAAAAGATATGATTCTGAAGTCCAGGAGTATTGATATTTATATTTTGGATTTACGTTTTCATATGGAGAATTATATTCTGCCCCTTACCTTCCTTAGTCAGTTCCCTCTACACTGATTTATTTTGAAGGTCGGCCTTGGAATAGAAATTTCAGACTCCTCAGATGAGATAGAGAAATTCTTGAGAGGACTGCTTTATACATTTTAGAAAAATTTACACTGTTCAAAGTATGGGATGTTCAAAGGTCTTTTCTGTAGAATGTTTCTCATCTGGGAAAATCCCAAGGAGCTGTAAAAACAGCTGAGCTAAATCCCACCGCATGTTCCCATAATATCTAATACAATGGACATGTAGTATTACCCAGAAATCTCTTTCAGTTGCTTTGGAGTGGTCCATACCATACGGACACAGATCACTTTTTGAAGATTAGTAAAGAACTGATACTTTCCCTGTTTCATCTGCTCTCTATATCATGTTCATCGAATCATAGAATCATTAGGGTTGGAAAAAACCTCTAGGATCATCGAGTCCAACCTTCATCCTAACATCTGACTATCCATCAGACCATAGCCTCTACATCCACTACATCCAGGTGCTACATCCACTTATTATCTGTTTCTCTTTCTGCAGGAATATCATGAAAAGAATAAAATTTAGTCTACAATTAATGTTCTGTAATATTTCCATTGATCATTTTTTGTACAAGTATGTTTAATATGCTATCAAAAAGATATCTAGCAACACATACATCTAAAAATTAACTTGTATAATGAACTTCCTTTCATTCAGGCTTTGTGTGAACAAGTTACTGTGCACATGGCCTGGCCTTATTTAACAGTATCTCTCCATGAAAATAGGCAAAGTTCCAGCTAACTTTGGAAAAAAAAAAAAAAAAGAACTAGGGAGATATCTAAAGTTTATCATGGGGTTTCATCCCTGTAAAAATCAATGGAGTGTACTTAAGCAGACCCGATGAGGGAGTATTTTGTGGAGAGTGTGCAGAGTTATAGGAGATGGAGTAAACAGGGGAAAAGTAATTCTGTACACTGCAGTGTAGCACTGAATGAAACAGAATAAAAATGGTAAAGGTTGAGATATACATATGCATGAATATGCAGATGATGTGCAGTGAATTCTTTAAGCAAATTCAGACAAAGAGGAAACCAGCTGCTGCTACATCATCCCTGTGGTATTTCTTTGGAGACTAACTTCCCTCTATCCATGTACTAAATTCTGAGTGCTTCCCTGTGGTCTTTACAGTTTTGGCCTCTTAAAAAATTTTATAGCAGAAACCTGCTCAGTATTTTGTAGATAGTAGTTTCTTGAAACATGTATTCTGTTTCATTTGGTCATGTCACATTTGTTTAACGGGATTTATTTTACATTAGGGCAGTATTTAAGTAGACTACAAACTGAAGATCTATCCAAGTAGCAACAGATGTTCTAGGCAAGGACCAAATATATCTTAGCATAACTCCACTGAACACCAGAAAAAATCAATAGGGATATATTTGGCACTTTACATGAAGTCAGTAAAGGACTCGTGTAGGACTTAAAAAGCCCTGTTCTGTTTGTTTTGAAACGAGCTTTGCATGTGAATGCACATTAATTCATTTGTTACTTATAGTTTTGGAAGTCTAGCATTAAAATAAGAATTGAGCACACAGCTTTTTTTAACATTGTGCTGATATATAAGTTCTCCTTCAAGTGATTTATTTAAAAAAAACCACAGAGCATTTAAAGATATTAACAAAAGAGATGTTGTCACTATATCTGCAAAAGGGTTAGTGTCTGTATATGTCTGCAATAAAAATGGAGGAATTCTGTTCTCTCAAACCCTGATTGGCCAAGTTCTGACTGTATCAGTCAGCTGGATACCTGTCCATTTTGAGGACTCTCTCTCAATGCATAGAGCCCTGCTACTCTCTGTAGCAGAACAGTGAAACCTTGAATTCAACAAATGAAAGATCCAACTATTCAATCCAAAACTGAGAAGAACCCTCTGGATCAAAGGAGAAATGAATTTGCATCTTCAAGGTGGAAGATCTAGCCAGCACTGGGAACAACAGAATGCTCTCAATTTATTGTACCAGACTGATAATTAAACAATCTCTGGACCTGGGAATGAGAATATACAGGGGTTGTCACATCTACTTGAGATGGAAACATTTCCATTTCCATGGTCAATAAATGTCTAGCTATTTTTTTATTCAATATCAGAAAGTAATTTAACCACTATACTCCAGAATGTCTCTTCTACAGATCAAGAACAAATTATTGCTACATGCATATTAATAATACTGCAATTACCATAATTATGTCTTACACAGTTGGCATTAACTATTGGTGGAAGCTATCTGCAAGCCTTCCAGCTGCAAATATTGTGTGCACTGAATGATAGAAGAAGTAACTGAAGAGTTCAAAGAATCATGTGTGAACTAGTCCATTTTTGTGATGAAAAGAAAGGCATTTTTGTCCTGAGGAATTCGAGTTAAATCCTTTCAGTAGCACAGCATCAACAAAGGAATTACATAAATCCAAAGAGATTGCTAAAAGTTAGTGCAAAATGAGTATTTTCTAAAGTTTAATGATGTGTTGGTGAGTGAAAATGTGAGGAGACTAAAATGTTCTGAAGATATTAAAAAAAATGTACACGTACCTTGTTAGATCTGAGAATGTCTGGTGGGGATAGCTTATGGGACAAGATTCAAGTGAAAAAGTGTCACTAAAGATAAACCTACTAAAGGGATGCATTACTGGACCATGGTCACTACTGCAAGGGAGCTAATGAGTGACATCAAGATTGGAGGCAGCCTGGGCTGCAATGATCACACACTGGTGAGTTCACAGTTCTGAGGGATATGGGTTAGGCAGAAAGTAGTCAGGATCCTCAATTTTAAGAAAGAAAATGTCTATCTCTTCAAGGAGTTGGTCAATAGGACCCCCCTTGGGAAACAGCCCTCAGGGACAAGGGAGCAGAACAGACCTGGCAGATCTTTAAGGTTGCTTACCATAGAATGCAAGAGCTTTTGATACCCAGGTGTAAGCAAGCAGGTACAAAAGGCAAGAGACTGGTGTGGATGAGTTGAGACCTTCTGGTCAAATTAAAGGGCAAAAAGAAAATGTCCAGGCAGTAGAAGCAGGGACAGGTATCCTCAGAAGAGTATAAGGACACTGCCTGGTTGTGTAGGGATGGGGTCAGGAAGGCCAAGGCACAGATAGAGCTGAACTTGGCAAGAGACACAAAGCATAAGGACTTCTATAGATATGTCAGCCAGAAAAGGAAGGTCAAAGAAAGTGTACTCGCCCTGAGGAACATGACTGGCAATTTGGTAACAATGGACAAGGAGAAGGCTGAGGTACTCAACAACTTCTTTGCCTCAGTCGTCAGTACTAACCTCTCTTCCCACATCTAGCAAGTCAATGGACCGCAAGATGGGGACTGGGGGGGCAAAATTCCTCCCCATGTAAGGGAAGACCAGTTCTGAGACCTCCTGAGGAGCCTGTATGTACATAGATCTGTGAGACCTGACGAGATGCATCCTAGAGTCCTGAGGGAATTGGCTGATGTAGTTGCCAAGCCACTCTCTATGATATTTGAAAAGTCCTGGTACTCAGATGGTCCCTGGTGACTGGAAAAAATGTAAACATTTACCCAAAAGGGTAAAAAGGAGGATCCTGAGAACTACTGACCTGTCAGCCTCATCTCTGTGCCTGGTAAGACCATGGAACAGATCCTGCTAGAAGTTATGCTAAAGCACATGGAGGACAGGAGGTGATTCAAGACAGCCATCATGTCTTCACGAAGAGCAAGTCCTGCCTGACCAACCTAGTGGCCTTCTATGATGGAGTGGCTATATCAGTGGACAAGGGAAGAGATATACCTATGTCATCTATCTGGACCTCTGTAAGGCCTTTGACATGGTGTCTCCCGCAACATCTTTCTCTCTAAATTGAAAAGACATGGATTTGATGTGTCGACTACTTGGTGCATAAGGAATTGGTTGGATGGTTGCATCCAGAGTACTGGTGAATGTCCAGATGGAGATCAGTGACAGGTGGTGTCCCTCAGGAGTCCATATTAGGACGAGTGATGTTTAATATCTTCACCAATGACACAGACAGTGGGACTGAGTGTGCCCTCAGCAAGTTTGCAGATGACACCAAGCTGAGTGGTACAGCTGACAGACAAGAAGGATGGAAAGTCATTCAGAGGGACCTGGACAAACTCAAGAAGTGAGCCTGAGTGAACCCTATGAGATTTGACAAGGTTGGGTGAGGGCCCTGCATCTGGGTTGGGGAAACTGCTATCAGTACAGGCTGAGACCCAAGAAGAGCAGCGCTAAGGAGAAGGACTGGATGAAAGGTGAGTGAAAAGCCGAACATGAGCCAACAATGTGCGTTCACAGCCCAAAAAGCCAACTGTATCCTGGGAGGCATCAAAAGCAGCATGGCCAGAAGGTTCAGTGAGGTGATTCTGCCCCTCTACTCCACTCTGCTGAGACCCCACCTGGAGTACTGCATCCAGCTCTGGAGTCCTCAGCATAGGGAAAAACATGGACCTGTTGATCAGAAGGATGGAATGTCTCTGCTATGAAGAAAGGCTGGAGTTTTTCAACCTGAAGAACAGCCTTTATTGCAGCCTTTCAATACCTAAAGGGAGTTTATAAGAAAGATGGAGACAATCTTTTCAGTTGAAGATGTCCTTGTTCATTGCAAGGGGATTGGACTAGATGAGGTTTTTTCCAACTCAAACCATACTGATTCTATAATAGTATCAGAAGAGGTACTGAAAGAACAGAATTATAAACTAGGGGAAAAAATATAGTGAAGGCCTCCTCATCACTGGAGTCACTTAAATGACTGAAGAGTGATCAGTGCATTCGAAAGCATTTGGAACTGTCCTGCTTTGGCAGCGAGGTTAACTGAATACCACTGGTCATTCAGTTTCTTGAAGGATTTTCATGATTTTTCATCATCTTGTCCTCTATCCCTCTTCCTTCCTCTCTCTCTTCCTATCTCCCCTTTCTTCTTTCCTCTCCTCATTTTCATATCCTTCTTTCTCCCTCTTCCTCTTTTCCTTTCTCTTCTGCACTCCCTCTGTCCATTCTTATCCTTAGCCTCTCTCCCCTTCTCTCCTTCTCTCTTATCTCTATAATTACCTTTTCAAACAGACCATCAGTGATTCTGCCTTGTTCCTTCTCCTGGTCCAGACACTATGACAAACAACTTCCCAATGTAAGTTCCTTGCACCTTTTAAAGAATGTAGGTTTTGTTGGTTGTGTTGGGCTTGGGTTTCTCCAGTGTCATTTGGTACAGTGGGAGCTCAAAGATCACAGCTATCCAGAATTTTTTTGGTCTCATTAGCAGAAACATATGATGGTCAGAAAATACAGTTTTCTTTGTGGCCAAATTTAGAGTCCCATGCTCAAATTCAGGCCATGCTTAGATCTGACTGGATTGAAAGAGCACCTTTTCACTGATTATATAGCATTTTGCCTCTAGAAATTAAGCATAACTTTAAGAGCTGATCAAGGAGTCAGTAGGGAAGACAGTAACTTGAACAGGGTGTTGATTATTCTCTCATATTAAAGAAATTGAATGTAGATAACCTACTGTATTAAAATGCTAAATTCTTTGTAGCACACTGGTTTCCTAGCAAGTGATAGGTGACTTGGAGTCTGACGAAATCTACTAAATATATACACTCTTGGACACAAACTCACTGTACTGGGAGAAGACTACCAAAAAAAATTTTTTTTCTCTTATCTTGCCTATGTTTTGATGGTTATTTCTGGAGGTAAATAGCAAGATAAATGTGATATAACTTGAACGAGCTATTTGTTCCACAAAATCCTTTTATACTAGTTGAGAACTGTCAGGTTGCAAAATATTTATTAATATACACATTTATATTTACATATCTAAATATACTTACTAAATATATTTAAATAGGTGAAGCCAATCATGAGTGACTGTATTTGTTCTCTGGCATTGATATTCTTACACATGTAAAAATATTTTTCCACATATCAGTTCCTTCCCACACATGGATGGGAGAAGTGCATCCATCACAATGCGTTGCTATTCTAAATTGAATTTTGTAGATATTAATTTAATAGAAATTAGTATTGCATCTATAAATAACATCAAAAGACATGCAGCTATGTAATATATATATCACTATGTATGCAATAAATACTTATCTACATCAGTAATGCAATATTGTGTTGTGCAATAAAGAAAATAAATTATTCTAATGATAAGATGAATAAATGAAAAAATACACAAGAAATAGAATGAAGGAGATGAAACTAGGCAACTAAAATTTAGATTTCAGAAAGGCTAAAAACTTGTTTAGACTTATCTAAGAATAGGAAGACAATTAATAAACGTACACGCATAGGAAATCCACAAATATTACTTTATTTTTTAATATTGTATTTAATCAGTATTATTTAGCAAATACCTAAAATGCACATTCAAAAGTAAAAATAACACTTTAATTCCAGTATTTTATTAAATTTAACTTGGAAAATTAAAGGCAATTTTACAAAAGAATCTCATCAAACCAAAGTGTAATTTTGTAAGAGCTAAATAAGATCATTTGCTATAAAGGAAATCTGGAGTAGGAAGCAAGGGTAAACATTCATTACCCTTCATATTCATATACATGTAGGGCTGACACAGCAAGGATTATGATACCTCTCAACTGTAAGACAGAAACAATTTCAAAATGTGCAGTATAATTCTTAGGCCTGAAGATCAGGCAGCAATTAGCCATAAAAGATGGAGTCCAGCAACTAATCTATTTTAAGTAATGAGAGAATATGACATAGAATAGAAGGTAGGGTGCATATTTTAGGAGGATTCTTTTGAGAAGTTAGGTACAGTATAGAATTTGAGTATTAGGGGTAATAACAGTAGCTTTATTATTAGATACAATTCATAACTTTTTACTAACAGAAAAAAATATGGAGATTAATACTGTGTTGGCCCAGTAACTGAAGACAATATATGCATCTCAGTCGCTGCAAGTTTTTATTAACTGTGACAACAGAAAAGTTAAGGAGAAAAAAATATTTCAGTGGAAATCCTGTAAACTCAAGAGGAGTAGTAAAACTTGTCCTTAAAATACACCCAATATACATCCAATAAAGTGATCAACAAGCAAAAACTAAGCTTTACTGAGGGACAGCACTCATATTTAGTTTCTAAAGAGGCAGAAGAGGACCTCTCCGCCTCCTAAATGCTCTAGTCCAGATATCATGTATTTCTGAAAATTTTTGGAGCTACTTTTGTTAGAGAGAGATGCATGTACATGCAGTCATGCATGGGCAATTATTCATGCTTATGCACGGGGTAGGTGGAATACAGACCTGACAGGTTAATTTCTTGCAATACAGAGTCATAGAAACAGGGTAAAAAATACTTCTATTTTATGTTGGGACAACTTTCCTCTCACCTGGACAGTGCTAAAGATTTGTGGCAAAGTTTCTACTTCAGAAAAGCAACATTTTTAATTATTGGTGGTTTTGTTTTGTATGTAATTTATTTTAATTTATTTAATGTTTTAGAACTTGGAAAATCAAAAAATGCTGGTCAAATGATCACTCCGATCACTAAGTGTTCCTGCTTACAAGTAAAGAATATCCAACAGAGTACTCCCACACCTTTATTGGTTATACATTTCCCCCAACAGGAGCTCAGTTACCAAAGTGCAGAAGAAAGGTTTGCATCTCTTGTAAATCAGTGAAAACATTCAGCAATATTTCAATGAAAACAAATCACAAAGTTTAAGCTTATTTTCTTTGGAATTATATTTTCTTTTTGAATTGGGATGAGTGGAGCTGTTTTCTGAAGTGATGAGCACAGAGTAAGAAGGTAGAAGATGAGAAAAGGTTTTTCTTTGCTTACCTGTATTTCACTACTACAGCCTGTGCTCATTAGTGCATCACTTTAGGAGCCTAGGTCTCCAACACAAAGAAGTAGCAGCCAGAGTTGGACCATGGGAATTGCACATTGCAGTCTGTTAACTGACAGAGGAGGAGTCAGAAAGACATTCAAGATGAAGGAAAAAAAAAAAAAAATCCCTGATGTGAGAAGCTTGGGCACTAGGGTCAGCTGTAGCCATAAATTTCTCTCTGTGAAGGTTTGCTAAAAACTACACACAAAGGCAAAAATCGTTCAGGGGATGAACTCTTCCTATTTCAAGCCTTTGCAGATGGTTGATTCTCTAGGTATATCACTTTTATGACCACCAGCTGAAATAATGTCACTCACCTTGAAACAGCCCATCAAGCTTGTTCTGCTGAAGACTGTGGTGATGCCCTTTCATGATTTGTTCAGGTTCTCTCAATGTTTTTTTTTTTCCTTCCCTTGCATACACAGGTGGGCATTGAATGAATTATTAGAGAATTGCTGAGAAAGAATTTCAGATGATTGGGAAGTAAGAAAAAGAACTTTCTTTCTCCCGGGAGGTATCTTGTTTAATTTTTCTTATTCTAATGTCACATTAAATAACAATTCAAATCTGCTGCTAACAAAGTTTACTTTCATTATTTTTCTTTAGCCAGCTGTTGAAGTGTTGGAGAAGTTATTGAGAATGTATCACATATAATGCTTTCTGTTCTTTTTGAAAACAAAAAAAAAGGTCACCAAGATTTATCTATCTTTTTTCCTTTGCTGTGACTAAACAGATAAAGATAATGAGTGTAGAACACCCCTCCTACACACTATATTACATCCTTTCTGCTGAGAAATGATCCATTTTTGTTTGTTAATATTTTCTCAGATGTCAGAGATGACTGCAATTACAGCATACCATATTTTGAATTTTTTCTTTGTTTTTCTCACTTTTTCCTTTTTGCCTTGGGATGGCAGAACATGTAGAATATTCACATTTATATACCCCATCCAATACATTTTCTTTGCTGTTTTCTTTACCGCTGCTTTAATGTTTTGCTTTGTCACACTGTATTTTTGCATCAGCTTTTAAGCTTTCAGAAGGAGTTATAGTGGTAGAACCAGAGTGCCAGTTTTCTCCATGTCAGTCAGTTACTTTTCTAGAAGTTGTTAGACAACACATCTAAATTATGGAATGATGTAGAAAGGAAAAATTCTGTGTGTTACTCAAATATGTAGACAAGTGCAAAAAGTCTTCCACTCTAAGAAAAGAAGGATGAGGAAGGGAGTAAAAGAAAAGAAAGGACAGTCACAAAAATCAAAGAATTCTACTTTAAAATCAGATACTTTGGACAATGACAAGCTTTTCAGGAAATCTTTTTAAATAATGGGAAGGGAAGAGTAGCAAATTCTCATTGAAAAAAAAAGAAATTAAACAAAAAGAAAATAGCTCTGCTTTTCATTCAAATAGAAGGCTTATTCCAACATTATTATTTGTGTGTTACTTTTAATGACCCTTTATTTGGCAATTGCTCACAAACACTGTTACTGCTTTATAAAATAAATAAAATTAGGTATGTACCTGAGTATGAAGAACTTAAAAAAAGTAACAGAATTTGGTGAAATAATTGAAGTCTCGGAGTGGCAATACTTCTAAAAAATATACTTTTTTTTTTTTCTAAAATAATCACTTTTAATATGATCACATTATAGGGCAACATGGAAAAGTGGTTCTTTAATACATCATGACCATCTTTGTCTCATCAAGATTAGCCATCAGTAGTTGTCTGAATGCTATTACTGTTATATAACTACTACTTCTCCCACTGCTTTCCAAATTCCTGTAAGACATTTACAGCTATGAGGTAGCTACCATTTCTAGCCAGTCCTAGAAAGAAACTTCCCTCAGACATGTAAAGACAACAATCAAGAACCCAGACAGCAACCAGGACTCATCATCAGTAATCCCTCATTAACAAATACCTGTAGTAGTCTTCTGGTTTCCTTTCCATGTTCATCCCCCAATATGTCTAAGCAAACTCAATCCTTTTTCATTTCAACCTAGCAGCAGATGCAGGTCAGAAAGATGATCTGTCAAAGGCAATTGTAGATCTGCCAATGCAAACAAGGAACTTCAAGGAAACTCAAGTTTCTTTTTTCTCTCTCTGTATAAAAACATCCCCAAGCATTCTGACTTAGAGACTCCTAAAGTGACCATTATCCTCACTTTAACACTGAGATTACTCTAAAGTGAGTCTTTCACATCTTTAAAAGGCATTGGTGTTTCTTCCATTAATTATAATAAGTCTTTCACAACCCAGAATTGTTGGATAATAGATAGGACAGCCACTGGTATCTAGTGGGACACACTAGGGGCTCAGCAGACACTCCTGATGCCTAGCCCCCTGTGACTTTTTGAAACTACCATCATTTAGCTTTCTTTCTCAGGATTTTGAGGCATGAAATGTCAACATTGTCATCAAACTTAACAGTTCCCTATGGCACATCCCATCAGAGAGGACTGTTTTGCAGATAATGAAGCAGGGGAAAACAGGAAATTAACCAGGTCAGGGGGTAAAACAAAACAAAACAGCTTTTTGCTTTACACTTTATATGTTAAAATGTGATTCAGAGGAAGAAAAGAAACAAAATCAAACCAAACCAACAAAACCAAAATAAACAAACCCCACCAGGTTGGGTGTTCCAGCCCCTACTTTAGATATTAGAATTGTTTCCATATTGGCAGTAGCTACTGGAAGGTAACTGCTTAACTATTACTAGCCCGATCATCTTGCCAATGAGCCAGACACAGTAGCTTGGTGAAGCATATGGTGCTAGTTGCCAGGCTTTCCCCAGCCTCCTCAGATGAAGCCGTTCTCAAAGCTGCTTCCAGCTGCAATAGCAATCTTCACTGTGATAACCACTGTTGCACAGAAGCTGTGGAAGTAGTGCTGTGGGACTTTTAGTAAGCTCAAACATGTTCTGGATGGAAAGATTTCACATGCTATGACTGTTCTCCCAGGAGTTCATTCACATAACAACTTCCACTGCAGCTTATATCATGAGGGCTGTTATGTCATGAAACTGACAGCATAAGTGGAAGATGAAGTCCTTTCATAAGCCCAGCTGAATATCTGAAAGTCTTGGAAGCTTGGTCTTGTGAGTTGGTAGCCTCAGGCATTTTATCACCATAGAATAAAAAACCAAACCAAAACAAACCCACAACATCTTTTGAAGAAAATGAAACAAACAACCCTCCCCCACAATAAAACAAAACAACACAAAAGTTCTGTAGGACTTGGAACATAGTTTTGTAAGAAAGACTCCAATTGCCTCATTGGTCCTGTGGAGTTCAAAATAAGTTTGTGAGAGCCAGTGAGGAATTTCATTTCCTAGAAGAATGATTTCACTGAAGAAAGTGGTGCACCAGTAGTGTTTCCTTCTGTACAGTGACATATGATATCCTGGTTTTCTTCTGGAGGTATGGAAGACAAATAGAAATAAATAGTTGATGAACTGTTGTTTAACTGATTCTTTTATCTGTCAGGAGTTTGCAATACCTGTGCCTGATGTCTGGAGGCTCAGACTGGCCTCTTTTTGTTTTTTTCCAGGGAGAGGTATTTTCCCATTAAAATAGCTCTGAATACCTCTGCTGTATGAATTTTAATACTAGTTTCACCATCAGTCTTTTTTTGCAGATGTCTGATGATTTCACTGATATCTCCAAAGTCCATTGGTCTAAACCTCTTTCAGTTTGTATCCAGAACCAAGTAAAGACAGTGATATTAATATAATGAAAGGTGAAAGATTAGCTTGCATTTGTTGGTTACTAATTCAGCAGTATAACTAACTACTGGAAATTTTTGTCATATATTGCTGCTAAAGAATTTATAACCTGGAGAAGCTGGTGATAATGGGCTTTAAGCCTTACAAACTCCCCAGACCACTGGATTAATGAATCTACTGTATTCTTTGTAGTCCCTGAAGCACACTTTAATGACTCTGCTGAAAGGTTATCAATCATATAGGAAACATTCCACAAAGTTACAGTGAGGCACTCCAGGATTGTCGCATGTCTGCATTTTCTGTAATGTAATACCATTGTAAAACTATATCTATGAGGCTTAAAAATTGGAATCTTTACAGCAAAAATGATCCATGTTTTACTTTGTTTTTAATTTCTGTAACTTTGGACTTTTAAGTTTTGCGAAGTTCTCCTTTTTTTTTTAGATATTTTTATTTCAACTTTTTTTTTCCTATGCTTTTCTAGCCATAGGTGAAAACTGGAAAGCAGGTATAACTTTCTTATTATTTATGGGTGAGATGTTTTTTAGATATTTTTTTCCCCAAACATAATCATTCATGCTATTTATCAGTGTATGCTTTCAGTTTGGAAATCTGATTTTGGTTACTTTTGAGCAAATTTGTATTTTTTCATAAAAAATATAGTTAACTATTCTCTTTAAGAAACTATTGTGCTTGGAAACATTACTTGGAAAAGTTCTGCAGGTCTTTAAAGCATGCAACTATCTCCTACCAGTTGTCTCTACTCTGACTCAAGTAAATGAAAAAGAAAAAAAAAAAAAGGTAAGAAAAAAAAAAAAAAGGTTAAAAAAAAAAAAAAAGTACATAAAATTCCTCTGCAATCCTTCTCTAAGGCATTTGCTTTTTTTGTCAATCGACCAAAATGATTGCATCCATATAGTCATTATTAACAGTCTATAGTGAAAGCACTTGCTAAGGACTTCTTGAAAACATAGATACAATATGTCATTTTTCTCTGAATCCAGGATTTTGTTGATCTATTCAGAGACTTCAAGTGGACCAGAGAGGTAGTTTGCTTTTTTGTTTTGCTGCCTGGGCTCATTCTGCTTTTCTACGTCTATCTTTCACTATTGCTTCGACCAACTTCCTAAGTATTCAGTCAGGGCTCATTGTTTTGTAATTCACTGCATCATCCCACATACCTTGGTATTAAAATAGTTACACTGTTTCTTTCTATACTGTTGCAACTGTGTGACTGATCATGCATCTTTGATAGTAACTAAGCTATTTCAAGTCCTTCCAAAGAACTCTCAGGTGAGAACTATCTTCTTCTATGAATGTTTGCTCTTTTATATGTCACTCTGGGCTCCATCTGACTTATTATGTGACAACAACTCATCTTCATTACCTGTAGAGAGCAGTTCCGAGGCACATACCTTCTCAACTTTCCTAAGCTGGAAGTTGATACAAATCAATCATTTAACATATTTGCAAGATGCTTCTCCTTAATTTATCCCTTTCTCTCTGTTAATCCAAGAGATTCAGATATTATGTTTTCCTAAAGTGATACAGTCAAATTAAGGTTTTGTTTTTTTTTTTTTTTTTTTTTTTTTTTTTTTTTTTTTTTTTTTTTTAATCCATATTCAGCTTCCCTTTGGGTTTTCTTAATTCCTGCTTTATATTCTGGTCTTTAAAGTAATTTTCAATTTTTCAGTTAATACAAATTTTGAGTCAATATACCTGACAAAACAAGACTGAACTCCAAACGTAAGAGAAATATCTACTTTCTTATACCTGTATTATACTTTCTACAAAAATCCCACCAAGGAGCTTTGGTAGAGTATCACTCCAAAGCAATTAAAAATCTTTATGTGCTACATACAATATGATGACAGGTCTCTATTAATAAACAGAAAAAAAGGAATAATTTTACTTGTTTGTCCTTTGGGCTCCAGGAACAACACCACAAACAACAAAATTGAGCTAACATATTCTAAAGGTTTCTTTAGCATCCATAACTACATAGTGAAAAAATCAAGCTTGCCAAACATGTGTTTTCTGGTTTGATTGAGAACAGAACTAATTATGTTCAGTGATTTTCTTTTTCAGTTCAGTTTTTCTAACTAACTCCACTATCTGAAGTTAGCAGCGTGTTTTCACAGACAATGCCTGCCACTAGCAGAGAAAACACTCTTTGTTTAGAGCTACTATCAAGGATTGGTGTGCAGACCAAGGCCACTGCTGGATCTTGTGTACTACATTGGGGGATGCAGGAAAAGTGAAAGGCTGCAACTGCAGGGGGGAGCGGACAGGCCGGGTGCCCCCAAACTGACCAACGAGGTATTTCATCCCATATACGTCATATTTGATATAAAGATGAGGGATCTGGAGGGTCTGTAGCTCTCTCTAGGGGCTCCTGGGCTCTTCTCCCCTTTTGGACCCCTTGGCTTGGCTTGGCTCAGGTCCTCTTTCAGTTCCTTCCTTGAAGCATCCAAGGAGGACTCTGTCCATTCTACTTTCCATCTTGATCTGTGTGTTCCTGAATCTGGTACCAGAATCCAGCTCCAGAACACAGCTCCTGTCTGCTGTGGGGCCCAGTCTGGGACTCTCCCAGTGCCTGCTCCACAACATCAGTGGTGACGGTGACGTAATTACCATCAGGGGGGTTGGGTTCGATACTGGTTTTGTGTATATTTGTATATATTCCATTTTTGTTATTATTATTTTCATTAAAGCTGTTCTAGTTTCCTTTTTCTAATCGCTAATTTCCTTTATCTTCCCCTTTGGGGAGGGATGGGGTTAACAGAGAGCATGTGTTATTGGTCTAAGGGGCTGCCCTGATCCTAAACTGTGACAATCTGTTATTTCTTATTTAAAACAAACACTCTTTTAATAAATATCTTATAATATTTACACTTATGGTTAAAACCCCTGCTCCATTATTCATTTTCATGTTATGAGACACAAATAACACAATGTCAACCTTTCAGTTGAAGAAAAAAAGTCCTATATAATGAATTCCATCATTTTAGATTTCAAAATTCCATAACCTTTAGCATGGTGAATCATTTTACCAGGTGTCCTGACCATAAGTATAACAAGAACATTTACTAAAAATTTTTTGGGTTGAATTTGTTTTCATTTAGCAGAAGAAACAGGCTGCTGGAAATAATACTCTGAATGCAAATATTCTCTTTTAAAAGTGGAGTTATTTTTGACTTGATTTCTACCTTCATAGATTCTTTTTAATGTTTGAGAAATTTCAGTTGATTCTTATGATTTGTGTATTTGCATGTTTATTCTGGATTTTCCACTATACATTATATCTTCTGATTTATTCTAGACAAGTATTTATTCTAGTTTTTCTCCATCTGCAACTTCCTTTATCTTAAAGTTTTCATTTGTCAAATTGTTTCTATAAGGAACATGAAAACATATTCCTGATTTTATAGAACACTTTTTGGATGTTGTAAGAGAGATGCATTGTGACTTTTTCCCCCCAGTAACTAATAATATATATTTTTTAACAAGAACATGCAAATGATTGGTTAGTTTATTTGGTTGCTATATACCCTTCTCTCTCCCTGCAAAGGTCAGTTGTTTAGATGGGAGAACTAAGTGATACATCATTCAGAAGTTTTCTAGTCACTGGGGGAGTCTTTCAGTTAGACTGTACCCTCTAAAAAGGACATTTTGGATAAAAAAGAAAAAAAGTCAGTGCAAGCCATTTTTCAATAAAACCTGTCAACTTTTATAAACAGTTTTCTCTGCATTACTACTATGAAACACTTGGTATACAGTAGCTGTTTATCTAAACTTGGTGGAATTGCACAGCTATTTGAAAGAGCAAATGAGTAGCATAAGGCTTACAAGATGTAATGGCAGTTAGTGGGTGACTAAGTCACAGCAGAAAGCTGTAAGAGATCAAAGAGTGGAAACTATTTCTGTGAAGGGTTGAAAAAGTCATTTTATCCTCACCACTCTGTAATGACTCAGGTAAGTGCTTTCCGTATTCTGAATCTTACTACTAACTCTTAACTGTGATACACAATAAGCTACTAGAATACCAGAATTGCTTGCTTATCCAAATTAGATTTTGATCACTCGGATTTGCTGAATTCTGAAAAAAAATGAACTAAGGCAGCCCTGATTTGAGTTGGAAGGAAGTTGTATCAGTTGACCTTCACAGGTCTGTTTCAAAGACAGTTTCTTTATGACTTTATGACTCTTTTCCAAGCCTTTCGAAGCCCAATATAAAATCTTCAAATGTTTACAATATCTAAAAATATTCAGGTTTGGGTTTTTTTTTTTTTTTGGTTGGTTGGTTGGTTTTGGGTTTTTTGGTTTGGTTTGGTTTTGTTATGTCTTGTTTGGTTTTGAGTTCAAAAAGCAAAACAAAATCAGTACTTTGTGTGTCTTCAGATGAAAATGAGAAACATGGAACTATGTTAAGGATAAATATAGTTTTTTGTGTTAAAGGAGAATGTACACAGAGTCCATACATTGTTTGAGATTCAGATGCTCAACTACAGGTGCCCAATGCCATTCAGGATGCCTGAGGGACCAGAAGAGCACTCACGTTTGCCTGAGAAATCCACCCAGACCCGAGGGAAGTGACAAAAGAATTATACAAGATATGTAACCTTTGGAGGCCAAAAATACAGATTTCTTATAGTATATCAAATGACAACAGACATCTATGTTTAGGCAACTGTGCAACTCTATCTTATCCATGTTACATAACAACTATTCATGACCAAGTTTTTTCCCACTGTCTGAAAATGCACATGTATCTGGCTAAGAACACCAGAGAGTAACTTACTTAGCCAACAATCTGTTCCTTATAAAGGATATATACTTCTGGCAGCATCCAACTAACAGGTGCATGAGACTTCAACAAAATAAGAACAGATACAAGACTGCAGTCTTGAACAACCTCATAGTTTAATTTCACATTTGCCCATTGTCAAATCCGTTACATTTATACTCATTCAAAGCTAAGTATCATTATTTGATGTTAAATCAAATATATTGTTCTTTTTAATAACTGGTGTACTTTGCCTCAGTTAATTCCCAGGCCTGGATCACAAACAAGTCTATTTTATAAAGTGTTTGTTAAAAACAAATAAATAAATATAAGCAGAAATGCTAAGATATCATATTTTCAAGTGCCATCATGAAAACATTAGTAATGAAAGGCATGCTTGATAACTGCTTCAAACCCACTTATAAGCATGTGATAAATGCATCACTTTTCACAAATTTTATGACTTCTGATATGCCTTAAACCATGTTGATCTTATGTGATCAAATTAGTTAATTTTGCAGTGAGATACTCTTTCAGCTGTACTTTTTGAGAATTTGATGCATAGGCAAGGCCAGCTTGGGTTTTATTCTTGTATATCTTATCATGCATATATGTGTGTGTATATATATACACACATATATACGTGTATGGAATAGGAAAGCCCAACTTCAAATTGTAATTAGATACATAACTTCTTTTCAAATAGGCTAATAGAGGAGATTTAAACTGATGTAACTCTTTCCTTACCACTTCCACATAATAAATTTACTCCATAAAAGCTGTAAATCCAATGTGATGTAGTCTGTAGAGGATTCACACCCTTGGGAGGGGAATAATTAAAATACATTTATGTTCTCATTCAATAGCCTAGGTATATAAGAAAAGTGTATTGGTTCCTATGAAAAATGCTATAAGCATCTGTCGTGAGGGAGTTCTGTGTTGCTTTTACATATTCTAGATTCCTATGTGAATTTTTTCCTTTCTCCTCTTCCTCACTGTGCCATATCTGCCAGTTCTCCAGTAACTACAGTTCCCACACCCTGCAGTGACAGTAAAACTAGTCCTAGTAGTACTAGAACCTTTAGAGATTACACCACTTCAACAGTTCTCCTCTGATATATTATGAGCTTCAGTTTGCAGCACTTGCTCAGCAAACTTCTTATTGCCTTCACTGAATTCTAAACACATATCCCAAAATCTAAATGAGAGGTGAACAAAAAAAAGGCACTTTTGTCACACTTATGCTGTGTTGAAATCAGATATGGTTGCTCTCATTCTAACTATATTACACCAGTGACTTTCAGCTTTCTTATAGTTGTCTTTACTGAATTTCTAAGCAAACAGAATTAAGTACTGTCCAAAGGCTAGTAAAGAAAACATATTTGGTAAAAACAATGCATTGATTTCATAAAATCAGATTTTCACATTATGATAGGATATCCTGTAGTCAAAGCCAAAAAGCACTAACTGCTAAAAGAAGTTGAACAGTAGAGAAGATAATGCACTTCTCTTTATGTGAAATTGATTATAATTAATAATAATATATTATTATTTATCATATTATTATTTATTTATTTAATCATTTATCTATTGTCCTAGAGAACTCTTCAAAGAAAATTTCACACATAGAATTAAAAAACCTGTAGATTTTTGTGTGTCTGTGTCTCATTATTAAATTATTTTAATATTCCTGATACTAGTCAACATATATGGCATTAAATAAAATGTACATGTAAGGACTTCGGAAGTTCACATTCAAGGCATGTTTTAATAACATAAATATAAAAATACATATATTTCTATTACTATTACAAAGTTACAATTGCAAAATACACACCAAGAAACAGTAAGAAACAATATATACTGCACAACCTTTTTTTTTTCCTTATTTTTGTCTTTACAGAATATCAGGCTAATAAGATATCTATGTGGCTTCTCTCTTCCATCCTAGACAAAATATACTTCATGTTGTTTGCTCTGTGTCCATCCAAAGCTATTTCTTTCTCCTTATAATCTTTGAAATCTTCTATTGCACTAAACTGCAACTCTTGTCTGAATGAGGAAAACAGAACAGAACCAGTAATGACGTGTATTCAGAAGTAATCAAATATATAGCTTACTAACTGAGTCATACTAACATGTCAAGTCTACTTTATCTCTTTCTAACACAAAAAGCTCTTAAATTATTGTTCTTGTTACAGACATTTGGGGTTGGATATTGCTATTCTTTGATGTGAATCAGAAGGCAGTCAGATCTGATCTGCACATTTGAGTGATATTTAGCTAAAACATGTAGTTACTGTGGGCTTTTAAATAATGCATTTTTCTTTCAAAACTTTCCTTTGAAGCAATGGCTACATTCAGAAGGGGGCATAAATAGTACTTCTATATGGGGTTAATTCTAAGACATAGGCGCTCTCGGATCCTAAAACTTCAGCTTCAGTCGCTGCCTAAATCTGCAAATACCTAAATTCATGAAAGCTTCTGTTTCCCTCGTGGTTTGTTGTTTGTTGTTTTTGTTGGTTTGTTGTGCTGTTTGGTTTTTGGGTTTTTTTTCCTAGTCATCCATATTTCTGCTTCCAGACAAAACTACTGATCAACTAATCAGCTTCCAAAATGGAGCAGAAATTTTCTATTATTCTGAATCTGTCTGTAATGCCTGCTTAGTGTAAGTTTTCAATGTCTAACTCACATAAGGGACAAAGATGAGAAAACATTAATCTTAATAGTCTAGTAAATAGAGGATGAGATCAAGCATAGAAAAAACAAATTAGGATTCATCTACTCTAGTTACATGCATCCAGTACTTATTAGGAAGTAGTCACTGTGAGATAATATCCTTTTATAACCAGTAGAGTTCTCTACATTTTTAGAAAGCAATTAATCTGATTCGGTTTAGATGATCACTTTGAAATTATGCAAATGGCAGCTTTGAAAGTAGGGAGGGGTTTTTCACTATAATTTCTAAAGAGAGGTGTAGAGGTCTAGCTTGTGTTTAGAAACCCAGGTGCATAACACAGGCCAACGTATTTCACCTCTAGGTTTTCTTTCTTCTCTGCCTTATTTGGAGCAACTTAGAGAGGACATCTATCCCTTGGAACAGATGATCTATTTAGCAGTAGTCTCTAAGGTAAATGTCTTCCAATGAAGATATGGAACTTTTCTTTAAATAAAAGAATACAAAAAAAAGAATACAAATTCAACAATATTTTATTTATATCTTTCATCAAAAACCAACTCCATATATCAAAGGGTCATGCCTAAAAGCGCATGGAAAAATTTCATTAACAGGGCTTACTGTAATGTCTATTAAGATCTGCATCATGCAAAAAAGAAGGAAATATAAAAGGTTCAAAGTGAGGTTAAAGAAAACCATATTTCCCTCTGGTTGAGGTTATGAAAAGATACTATTTTAAGTTACCTTTTTGAGACTTGATTTGATATATTTGTTTTAAGCAAATACATTTATAAAGTCTGAACAGTTTATTTTATAACTGTTCAAATAAAACATTCTAATATACCAGCCTGTTGTAACTTTCAAGGTTATCTACAACGGATTAGAGATGTCAAGCCTCATGATGCTTATTATATAGTGTTCCTGTTGAGGTTTCCTATGAAACCATTAGCATTTTCCTTTGACATTTCCTGTTCTGCATGGCTGAATGTATTTATAAACCAAATATTGCTTTGAAGGTGGACTAAGTAGTGTTCAGGTTAAATTATTTGCTAACAAGGTATACTTACTGAATTGCTTACACCACAAAAGAATATTGCTATCCGAAAGAACAATGTTATCAAGCATTAAGAAATTGTGTTCTGGATGCTAATAATGTAGTTAATTAATTAGTTCTTAAATGTTAGTGAAGTATGTCATAAAACTAGTTTAAATATTTGTTTCATTGAGTAAGGAAACAATACAATTCTTTCAAAGCATGTTTTGCCTAACCATTCTGTAAGAAGATATCTGTAGGAATAGTAATAAATTTCAACTCAGTATTTTGCAAAGAAAAGAATAAAGCAAGCAATTTAGGAATAAAAACTAAAGAAAAGAGTAAGACCATTAATGAATATTACAGTTTTATAGAAATATATCCATATCTATTTTTAAGACAATATTCACTGTTTTCTCATTTTTACTGTTTTCTTGGTTTAATATTTTTATTACTTTTCCCTCATACAACTAATGGAACCTTTAAAGCCAGTAGACTGCTATATTATTTTTGTTTGCATATATATAAAAATAAACCTAAGGATTTTTTCAAAGTATAATACTATAATTGTAACACTTAAATTCAATACCTATGTAAATTCTGTCAACAGAATTTATGCTCCTAAGGCAGACAGAATATCCCAGTGCAGATCTTAAGCTGCTTTAAACTGAATTTCACCATTCGATAGCCTGATGGTAATTTATTTGGACTGGGCATCACAAGCTCTCCTTGGTTAATTTCCTTAACACAGAAACATGTGATCTGACTTGCAACATAATGAAAACAGGGAGATATTTATGTTAAGCATTTAAATTACTTGTTCTCAATGGCAACTGTGTACTAAATGTGTTGTTAATATAGTAAAAGAAAAACAGCGTATTTGTTGCTTTCATAAAGTCTTATGCTATGTGCAATACTTTTGAATAACTTTTATATCCCTCCACATCTTTGCAAGAGGCCAGTTAGCTGTTGTTAAAAAATGCATAAATTTTCTACATTGCTTCCCCTTGAGTGTATGGCAAGAATTCAATATTTGCAGCTGACTCTATTTAGTAGACAATAATTCAGTGTGGAAAATTACACAATACATACAGGCTGACACAGTTTAACATAATTGACAGTTTGCTGAGGGACACACAGCTGAATTAGCTTGCATAGGGAATAACTGTCTATCTCAAGGTTAGACTCAGGGCACCTATGGAACCATGATATGCAAAGGTACAGCAACTTTACAGAGAGATTACCTCTCTCTTGACCTCATCAGAATAAATATGGAGCCTCCTATATTCACTCGCTGGGCACTTAAGTAGCATAAAAATACAAACAACAAAATGTAAATGCTTCTTTTATTAGAATATAAAGCTATCCTGTGAGATATTAAAGCATTCATAACACATTTGTAATGTTTCTAAAATGCAAAAGTATTAATCAGAAGTTGACAGCTAGATACTGCAGCAACAGCAAGAACCAAAAAACACATACCACCTCTTGTTCTACATTTGTCTTAATAATATATGTACACTGCTTATATATGAACTTTACTGCAGTAATATTTTTATGTATTCTGACAGTGCATAAAAATGGTGAAAATAAACATAAAAATCTGAGAAACATAGGAAGTGTTATAATTTTGAAAAATTTTCTTGTATTTTATATGTGTTCCCTTAATAAGCACACCACTTATGCAAAACAGGTACAGGGCTCTGCAGGAGGAACTCATCGAGAGCAAGGATCAGGGCTCACAAAAGCCAGTAGAGCCATCAAGATCAGCTCTTCTCAAACCAGCCATCAAAACTGACCCTAATAAGAGAAATCGAAGGGTCATTGTTGTAGGTGACTCCCTACTGAGGGGAGCAGAGGGCCCAATATGCAGACCGAACCTGCTTCACAGAGAGGTCTGCTGTCTCCCTGGTGTCCGTGTAAAGGATGTTGTAGGTAAACTTCCCACCCTTGTGAGTCCTTCAGACTCTGGGGTACATCTTAACTGGCTTCATAGACTTGTGGGTATCTAGGTGTCATAGCAGGTCATTAACCACTGCCTTCTGGATTATGAGGGGATTATTCTGCTCTTCATCCCTGTCATCCAGCTCAGTAGACTAAATACCCTGAGGATAACTGGTCTGAATATTAAAGACTGAGGCAAAGAAAGCACTAAGTATGTCAGCCTTTTCCTCATCCTTGGTGGCAATATTCCCCTTCACATCCAGTAAAAGGTAGAGATTCTCCTTAGCTCTCTTTTTGTTGTTAATATATATGTAAAAACTCTTTATTATCACATACAGCAGTGTCCAGACTGAGTTCTAGTTGGGCTTTTGCCTTCCTCATTTTTTATTGCATGACCTAACTAAATTCCTTTACCCTTCTTGAGTAGCCTGGCTCTTCTTCCAAAGGTGGTAAACTCTCCTCTATTTCCTAAGTCCCAGCAAAACCTCCTTGTTCAGCCAGGTTGGTTGTTTCCCTGCCAAATTATTTTACCCTTCTCACGCAAAACCTCTGAGCTGTACTATGTTAGTGTCACCATTCAGGGTGAGGGCGGCCCCTTAGACCTAACAGATGCTCTCTGTTAAATCCCCTCCCTCCCCAAAGGAGAAGAGAAAAAGAATAAGGGAGAGAGACTTAGTGATTAGAAAAGGAAAATAGAACAGCTTTAAGGATAATAATAATAATAATAAAATAATAAAATAGAATATGTACAAATATATACAAAACCAGTATCGAACCCAACCCCCCTGATGGTAATTACATCACCATCACCACTGATGCTGTGAAGCAGTCACCAGGGGGTCCCAGCCTGGGCCCCGCAGCAGACAGGAGCTGTGCTCAGGAGTTGGATTCTGCTACCAGATTCAGGAACATAAGATCGAAGGCAGAATGGACAGACTCCTCCTTGGATGCTCCGAGGAAGCAGTCCAAGAGGGGAGAAGAGCTTGGGAAAAAAAATAAAGCCTATAGACCCTTTGTATCCCTCTGCTTTATACCCAATATGACGTATATGGGCTGTAATACCTCATTGGTCAGTTTGGGGTCACCTGCCCTGTCCGCTCCTCCCTGCATGTGCAGCCTTTCACTTTCCTGCACCCCCCAATGTGGTACACAAGATCCAGCAGTGGCCTTGGTCTGCACACCAAGCCTTGGTAGTAACTCTAAACATGGGGTGTTATCACTGCCAGCAGCAGACACTGCCTGTGAAAAAAGGATGCTAACTTCAGAAAGTGCAGTTAGTTAGACAAATTGAAAAGTAAAATCACTGAACAGAATTAGTTCTGTTTTCACTCAAACCAGTACAGTTAGTAAGTCAGTAAGTAGATTCTGAAAAATAAGGCATTAAAAAAAAAAAAAAAAAATGGGAATGGGGAAGTTTTCCTACAGGAACTGTAGTATCTCTCCCTGCAGCAGGATACTTTCTCCAGGAACAGTAACAGATGTCCATTGGAGAAGCTTCCCATGATCAGATAAATCAATTATTTTTTGAGTTTTCATGCATTCTATTTGGACTAAGCAACTAGTTTTTACAGCCTAGCTTGCATTTTTGATTAACAGTCTGGCACCTTCATTCCAGTTTTCATATTAACCAGTGATATACATATATTTAACATCCCGTAACATCCTCATGAGCAAGGTGAGGAATTGTGTGATAGAAGAATGAACAGTGGAATGGATTAAAAACTGGCTACACAATAGAGCCCAAAGAGTGGTGATCAATGATGCAGAGTCCAGCTGGAGGCCTGTAACTAGTGGAGTCCCCTAGGGATCAGTGATGGGTCCAGTCCTGTTCAACATCTTTATCAGGGACCTTAATGATGGAACATAGTGCCTTCTCAGCAAGTTTGATGATGACATGAAACTGGGATGATTGGCTTTTTCACTTGAAGGATGTGTGGCCATTCAGCAAGATTTGAACAGACTGAAGAGCTGGGTAAAGAGGAATATACTAAGGTTTAACCAGAGCAAGTGCGGAGTCCTGAACCTGGGAAAGAACAATAAAATGCACCACTACAGGTTAGGAGGTGATCTGCTAGAGAGTAGCTCCATGGAAAAGGACCTTGGAGTCTTGATAGGCAACAAGTTACCCATGGGACAACAATGTGTCTTTGTGGCCAAGAAGGCCAATGGTATCCTGGGGTGCATTAAGAAGAGTGTGTCCAGCAGATCAAGGGAGGTTCTCCTCTCCCTTTGCCCTAGTGAGACCTCACCTGGAGTATTGCATCCACATCTGGACTCCCAAGTTCAAGAGGGACATAGATCTACTTGAGAGAGTCCAGTGGAGAGCACTATGAGGATGATTAAGAGTCTGGAACACCTGCCTTAGGAAAGGCTGAGAGTTGTGGGGCTTTTTAGTCTGGGGAGGAGAAGACTGAAAAGTTAATGTCTATAAATACATATGTGCTGGGCATCAAGAAGACAGGGACAACCTCTTTTCACTTTTGCATTGTGATAGGATGAGGGGTGATGGATTCAAGGTAGAGTACAAGAAGTTCCACCTCACCATGAGGAAGAACTTTACTGTAAGAGTTGTAAGAGCATTAGAATAGACTCCCCAGCGTGGTTGTGGAGTCTCCTTCTCTGGAGACTTTCAAGACCGGTCTGGATGCATTTCTGCATGATCTGCTCTAGTTTTGTCCTGCTCTGGCAGGGGGGTTGAACTCGATGATCTTTGGAGGTCCCTTCCAACCCCTAACATTCTGTGATTCTGTGATATATGCATATACTTGTAGGCAGAGGCATACATACACATAGGTAGATATATAAACATAATGTGCTACAATTGGTTTTATTTAATGAAAGAAAAAAGCCTTTAAAACCCCTAAATCTTTATAGAGATTAATCTGTCCCAACATACACGTGTGTAGAATCAAAAGCTGAAAACATATTAAAAGTATGTAGCTCTTTCTTTGAGATTATCAAGATGCTTGAAGTACAATTACAAGCTATAATGAATTGCTTCCCAGGTTTCAAATGGTAAGGAAATGTTTAAATACATGGTGACACCACCACAGGGGTAGAGCAAAACTGCTATTCTTCCTATAATTAAGTAACTTCACACTTTTTCTTTACATTTCTTATTTTGAACTGTAACCAGTTTCTCTAGTCTTATGTGCTTACAGGTTTGTGTTGATAGGAATTACAAAAACTCCCAATGTCTCTGCAGGAAACATTTCTTTCTTATTTGTTTCCACTGCACTGGTAATGAAAAAAGAGAGAAAGAGAACAGAGTGAGTTTTAGCTGTGTTTAGCTGTTTGATTTTTCTTCCTGAGATTTGTTGCCAGCTCTGAAGCTATGGTTTTGTTTTGTTTTTTTTTTTTCAAGTATTCTTGTAATTAATGGTGCTCCAGTAACTCTGGTACAAGCAACACTAGAGCTGGTGAGAATGTGCCTATGTTACCACACATTCAAAACTTAAGAGGCTCTGGCTTAAAAGAAGTAGTCAGCTTCATTTTATGAAATGTTACTATTTCTGTATTTACAAGTTTGAGAGGAAGGTTTATTTATTTTTTTCAAAGTTACCTGCCTGTGGCAATAATCTTGGAAAACATGGCTGTATCAAACAGCAAAATAGCTGCAGGACACAAGAGATTTCAAAGTCAGCTACATAAGCCATACTGCACAATATGTTTTGCTTTTAAATACCAGTCTCCTAGATGAATCTATCATTTATCTTGTTAGCTGTAGTTATACTCCTGTGCCTACATTATTCCCATTTTAATATGAGTTTCCAGACTCATCATGATAAACTAAAACTCTCAACTAGCAGTCTTTAGGAACAATGTAACAATATGACATATATGTGTCAGAAAATATAGAACAGGCCTCAGAATACTTATTAGACTTCAGAGAAAAAAAAAATATCAGGTATGGGCTGTTTGTATTTTTGGTTGGTTGTTTTGGTTTTTTGGGTTTTTTTTGTGTTTTTTTTGCTTTGTTGGTTTGGTTTGGTTTTTAATCTGTCTTTATTTTATTCCATTTTTGGTTTATTGCCTCTCAAATACAAGATCTTCCTTTTACCATAATGACCTAGGTACAAGGCTTGTAATTATTAATGTATTAATTTTATGAGTTGATATATATATTTATAAATTATATTTTATAAAAAATATATAAAAGGAAAAAAATATAGAACAAGGAATTCAAACATCCTAGGAACAATATGTTTTGGCCAAGAGGTCACTGGATTATAACCTTGATTAATTCAGTAACTGGTCTATATCTGCTACAATGGTTCTTTTCAAATTCTGAATAAAATCTTGAACATTGACCGTGTTTAAATTTTTTCCCAGTATACTCCTGAATGCTGCTTTATAGATTGCACCATAATCTGAAATATCCTGTTTGTTTCCTACCGTAAATTTGCATAATATCTCCAGGATATTGGAGTTATGTATAGTGGCACCAAGAATGAGCCACTCTTGTTGACAAATCAGAAGTCCTTGCTGCTTGCCTGACAATAAGTTATTACTAGACATGCACCACATAAGCCTGATCTGCATCATGTGCATGTTGTATTCCACAAAGATGCCCTGTATGAATCCATGCTAGTAGCTCAAAACTAGTATTTGTGCAGGAGGGGAATGGTGAGAGATAAAGCAAGAGTCTAAAGAGAGATCGAGGCAAGGAGGCAGATATAACTGTGTTTATAACGATGGCATGACAATATTGACCTCATGGTCACCCAATACATTCAATGTTAAGCCATTTAAACCTCTATCTGCTCCAGAATCAGACCAGTCAATCACTATTGAATGGACCAATGAGATCATTCTTTGCATTAGGATCACACGTGTAATGGATCTGACTATACATAGCCATTTTTGTCTCCATCAAAATTACTTGAAAGGATTATGATGTCCCTTAAACATGGGCTAGTCAGCCGTGGGACAATTTCTTCAACCCCAGAGACCACTTTGATGGTCTGACAATTGTCTTGCACAGAACTGAGAGTAGAGTTATGACAGATGTATAAATCTGAATTTCCGTCAATTTTATTTGTAAATGATTCGTTCCTCCTTTAAAGCTCAAGAGTCAGAACTCATTTCCTAGCTCTGTGTACTCCTTCAGTCAGCTATAACCCTCCATGTCTCCACATGGGGTGTATAAACTTGCCTTTCATTCACTGACACTTGTATTTTGGTTTAGCAGAAATATTTGAACTGAGCGCTTAGAACTTAGAGTCAGCATGTTCTCACCTGCAAAAATAATCAATATTTGACAGATATTCATATATCCAAATTACCACACACTATCTTCAGGTGGAGAGTGCACTAATTCCAGGTACACTTTCCTCTCAGTGACCTGGGGATAAGGAGGGATGCTTTCATAACACAAATAGAGATCCACAGATCCCACAGAAGACTGTAGACATGACTACAAAGATAAAAATTTCTTGAAGTAAATGGTAGCCTTACTTCCTTTTAATGATGAACCTGTTACATAGATTCTGAAAAAGATGTAGCATTGAATGAAACAGGAATGTAGCATCTAACTTCAACCTTAGGTCTGTTGTGTGTCAAATTTGTTAGGATATTATAGCATACAAGAGCCTGGAAAAAAAAAAAAATCTTTGAATACTCATTGAAGTGGTCTGAGGACACAGCTATATAATGGATTAAGTTTATGGATTATTAACTGAATTAAAGGTGAAAATAATCAGAAGTCCAGCACCTGTGCACCTATGAATTTTTATTACAGAGCAGCGTAGACAGTATATAAAATTGACAGCTTAAACTTTACAGTGGTGCTTTTATTTGCTTGTAGGTTGAGGGTTTTTGCACTTCAGTTCAATTAATGCTAGGCTATTTCTTTTGACAACTGATATGATTGGAATGTCTCCCAATGTGGGTATAGGTTGAACTGAAAGTGAAAAACATATGAGACAGATGATACATAATACTATAATAACACAGTTCATGTGGATATTGACATCTCTTCAAGATTTTTGAAATGTAGGCTGATTTGACTGGCCATACTTATTATATTATAAGGCAAGGTAATGGCTCCTTAAGAGATATGATTTCTGATTAAAATTTTCTTAATCATTTACAATTCCACAATTTGTTTTTCTGTGAACTCCCTTGTTGTGGGCAAAAGGGAACTCCTGAGTGGATACAAGAATTTATTATTAGTCAAGTTATTTATTTTTTAACAACATAATCAAAATACAACAGAAGCCTGTTAGACCAAGTGCAATAGTTAAACATCATAGACAAGATGATCTAATTTTTATAGAAAAACTTTATTAAAAATACATCAAAAAGTATTATACAGAAATATTTGAGTATCTATACCTTTTCTCTGCTATTACACTTATTCTTCCAGTTTACCCAGACTTTTAAGACTGATGGAACGGGTTTACCTCAAGAAGAATGAGGACAAGTTAGACAATAGTCACCTGACAATTTGATGGTTTCAGTAATGACTGAAACAAGCTGAAATCATCTCAGGCCAAGCCAGGCCCAGAACAATACAAAACCTGGAAACATTCACTAGTAATGAAAAATGTCATTTTTATTTGACAACAATGTGTATACAACAAAATATTGCCCATAATATTATAAAATATGCAAAAGTTCTCAATCTTACTTGTTACTCCTCTCTTTATAACTTTAAATATTACGTTCATGCTTTGTGTACCTTCTTTACAGTCAAATTATATTGAATTCTTGTCCATGGTGAACTGTATATTCTCCCATGTATAAATGCTTTCCAGAACACAGTCCTGCAGTCCACCAATAAAATCCATATACTTTATTTTTCCAAGTCTGTTTTTGTAGTTGACAAAAATTAAAATGAAGATCATTGAAACATATTATTCCTATTGTGTAAAAGATTCTGCTATTTAAAAAAAGATACAATCCTGAGTAAATATGTCATATTTCATGAAGGGGAAATTATTCTATAAAAAGAAAACAAACAGTGACAAAAAACAACAACAACAACAAAACCGAACAAACAAAAAAAAAAAGCCCAAGACTTTATTATGGTCTGGGAAAAAGTGTCAGCCCAATATAGGTTTATTTGCCAGTCTGGCAAGTTTGTATCATTCTCAAGTTTTGTCAGCTGCAAGTCTTTGTCAAGTTCTTAGCCAGTTCTGTAGAAAAATCAGGTGTTAGCTCTGACTAAAAAGTTTCAAGTTCCAGACTTTTGTTAGAACTATCAGCACTTAGTCTAGTGCTGATCATGATATATTCTTCCAGGAATACAATGTTTACCATTTTCTGAGGGTTGTTCATTAATCAGTTCTTAATTCTTGTAACATGTTATGTCACTTTGTAATGAGAGATGTAATCTCTCATTTGTAATCTGAGACTGAAATACAACTAGAAAGAGCAGCAGTACAGAAAAAAACAAAACAAAACCAAACCAAAACCCAAAAACTAGAAGATAAAATGCAAAAAGAACTTTTAGTTGAAAAAAAGAACTTTTAGTCAAAAATAATGTAAAGTTTATCTTTTTACTTCACATTCTCTTTTTCAAACAGTACAAGCTGATGAGCACTCAGAAGTTGAAGAAAAGGCCACTTAGGCACCTCAGTAGGTCTGGCTTTTCAGACTCTGGTGTTTGAAAAAACATCTTATCTAGTAAGTCACCATTCAAAACTTTCAAAGCTTCCAAAAGCACACATGGATTGAACATATGTATATATGTTTACATCTCCTGAAAATTGTCACCTCATGAAAAAAATTGGGTGAACTGGTGACTGGTGTTGAGAAGTAGGAAATTTATCTCATGTTTTTTATCTGAAATAATGGGACATTTTTATGGTCAGGAACAGATTATGCAGAAAGAGCAAGTTCAAGTTAATATATAATTCCTCATTAACTATTGACTTCAGGCTTAAACAGCTGCTATCAAATAAATTCAAGGATTCTTTTCACAGATTGTAAACTACCTCTACTGAAAAAGTTTAGATTTTTGTTTCTGTGTGACTAAAATTGTGAGATAGAGTGGTAAAGGGCAAAAACCTTGGGTGACTGGATTCCCAACAGAACTTGAAACTTTTTAGTCAGAGCTAACACCTGATTTTCTACAGACTGGCTAAGAACTTGACAAAGAATATCATCTGAAGTAGAAAGAACCCTCAGAGACAGGATGAGTTAGTCCATAAAGAATACTGAATCCATTGTACATATTAATGAAAAATGTACATCTAGAGTTGTACTATGTCTCAACTTTCTTGTGAGTGCAATATTCATTGGCCTGTAGTCCACTCACTGAACATTCAGATGCAGGAAGGATTTCTTATATCTGTACTGTACTTTGTATTAATTAGGGGTCTAAACCATGCACACTCTCATGATAGTTGAAAGAGATTTACCTCTTTAGGAATAGATAGCAAGCCTGCAAGTTAATGAAGAAGCAGTAAATTCAGTAAATCCAAAACTAAACCTATGTAGAAACATATTTTTTGACCTTATATTCTCCTGGAGTTGCATATTATTGTCATCTGTCTGAGGATTCTCTCATTTTGTTTTGGTCAGTTGGTTTGGGTCTGCAGCTGTTTTGTTTCCTTTTGCCTCTGCAACCCATTATGAATTCTATTGCTTAACGTCAAACGTGGTGAAATTTTTCTGTAGTGATGTAAAAAAAAATTAACAACAGGGGTCCATTATTTTGTAGAACACAGTAAGAGCCTTGTTCAGTCTAAAGATTTACAATCTTACATGCTATCTTATATACCACTTTACATGCTTGACTGAGTCTGAGGATGGTTATCTCTAAATGGTAAATGGGCAGTGTTCAGTCATAAATTTTTATAAAGAAATTTTTCATTCTTCTGATAGTATCTTAGCTAAGAATTGCACTCATGTTGGTACAGCTGCTACATTAAAAGGTGATGCTCATTTTGTTATCTTCAGTTGACAGAAAATGTATACCACATAAATACATTGTGAGCAGTAACCATGACTGGTTGAATGACTATGAAACTATTATAAAAATCTAAATTCTTCAGCTCAGAGGCAGTAGTTTTCATTCTAAACTGTTAAACAATTACATGACATTCATGAAAATTAGAAGCTCACCTTTAATAAATGTGACCTATATGTCACTACAATTACATATTTGTATACCATATTATTTTTACCCTTAATTCACAACATTATAAAATTTGGAAATTTCAGTCTGGGGTTTTTTATTAACATTGTGTTTTAAATAGGCTGCATAGTCTTTATACCATCTTCAATGTAATTTTACAAAATTAAATAGTTATATTCATTGCAGTGAAGTTACCACTGACCCATAAATTAATGGATAAAAAATTCTCACAGTAAAATAACAGGAACATAATTAAACTACAGAACTTCTCCCAATTTTGGGTGACATTTTGATAAATTGAAATTTTAATTACTTCAACTTTTTGTATAGGGCTGGCACTGGACAGAAGCCTTGGCTTTTTCCATATAGAAAATGTCTCAGTAGAAGGTGATTAGCCCAGTAGAAGGTTATTTAAATTTTATTACCTGGGAGGTTACTAAAGGTCTTCTTTTCCCCTCTGTATCTCACTGTATCTCACACATTAGCATATTTTTCAAGATAATGTTAAGGTATGCTATTTCAGACTCTGCTCACTGAAGAGGAGATCTGCTTTTAAGAAGCTCTTGTTTGGACCAATAACCTGTTTTGAAATGCAGTATCATTTGGGGTGAATTTCCAGAGTCTCACACAGTTATTTTTACCATTTACATATAAGCATGTAAACACATTTAGTTTAAAAGGAAATACAATATTTTAAACTTAATAGTTCTTCAGTCTGCAACTGAAGTAAAAGAAAGTGTAAGCCCTCAATTGCTTCCTGTGGTTTACATGACTACTGGCAGTTTTCCGCGAGAAAGATATTTAAAATCTTTGTATACATCCAGTATCTTTAGTACTCTTAAGATGTCTTTGAGAGAGAAAGGCAAAAGGATTCATAGTAAAGTGTAATATGAATATAATCCAAATGAGTTTATCCCTCAACTCTGAATTAATAGTTAAATGGGATAACTTTCTTTTATGCTGAAATATAAACATGGGTTCTGTAAGAGGTGGGTGGAGACATAGTATACCGTACGTCTTGTTAGTATTGATCATGTCCTGATTCACTGATTCTGAAAGTGGGATTTCTGTACTCAGTCTGCTGTATATTAAGTTGTTAGTCATTCATTAAGACACAAATCTGTTTGTCGGGAAATCATCCTGCAAATAGAGAGAAATCCATAACAGAAACTTTAGCTGCTCGTTCTCTGCAATAAGATTCTCTAAGATCTTAATGGAAAAAAAATTTATACTTTAAGGAAAAAGAGTCTTGGTGAATGGGGAGAGTAAAACCTGTCTGAATGATACTTGAGAATGGTTTATACTTTGCTACAGGAGATTAGTTAATTCCTTATCTGAAATAAGTTAATCAATTACTTTCCTGATCACTGTATTTTGGAACTGAAGAGAACATAATAGCTGTAACTTTATCATTTTCTGGCTGCACTCTTATGCCCAGTCCTAAAAATATCTTCATAGAATTAGATATAAAGCAGTATAGAATATTTTATTTAATCCAATGTTATGAAACATTGCATGAAAATATCATGCTAAACTAAGGATGGAAAGATATCTTTGACTTGGACATTACTTGGTTTTTATATATTTCAAGCAATTTCATTTAATTGAGATGGAGTCAATTTTCTCCACAGCATCCCTCACAGTGCTATGCTTTGTATTGAGAGCTAAAAAGATGCTGACAACACACCTGTGTTGTGGCTACTGCTGGGCAGGGTTTGCACAGCACCAAGGCTGTTCTTTCAATATTTCCCCTACAGTGGGATGGGGTTGACAAGATCTTGGAAGGGCATACAATCAGGACAGCTGTCCCAAACTGACCATGGGATATTCCATACCATATGATATCATCTCAACAATAAAAGCTAGGTAAAAAGGCTGGAGAGGGTGAGGGAAAGGCATCTGCTTGTCCTCTAAAGCAATTGATACATGTTTGGAGCCTGCTTCCTGGAGAAGGGACATGGCCTGCTGAAGGGTAGTAGAAAATAACCTTTTGTTTTCTTTAGTTTCTGTGCACAGATTTGCTTCACTTTTCATTAATCTGCCTGTTTTACCTATGAGTTTCATCTTATTTTCTTCCCCCCATCAGAGCTGAGAGGGGGAGGTGGGGAATCATAGAGCAGCTTGGTGGGCACCTGGCATCCAGACAAGGTCAAGCTGCCACAAGAATCAGATATCAAAGAAAATTAAATGAGGAACTAACAAGAAATCTAACCTGTTAAGGATTTACAGTATGTTCTCATAGTCTGTTATTCAGATTTAAGAAGAGATGGGATATAATGATATGAAACAATCACAGATCCTTTCTACTAATTAATAGGTCAAAAATTCAGAGGTATTTGAAATAAAATAGATGATTGCAAACATCTAATCTACTTATTTTATAGTACAGAACATATCCTGATTATTAGCTACTTTAATCCCTGTTGAAGTAAGAATCACTATTGGGATTTTAAGCACTTGCAGTCTTGCATGTAGAATGAAATTCTACTTAACAGCTTGCCTGGTTGGCAACTTGATTAACTGTTTTAAGAGAAATAATTAGAAAGACATCTGTAATATTTAGGATAGAAAAATATATGATGTTGACACACAGAAAGCAATTTCCTTTTGGGTTTTGCTATTTGAGGCCACAGGATAAGTTAATCAGGGTAGTGTTCAGAAAAATATCAAAATAATTTTATTTTCAATACTGTAAAGACCATGTATTACCTGCAGTGGTTAAAATGATTATTTCACAATGAAATAAATATTATCACTGATAAATAAACCTGCCCCATGACACCTCAAATAAGCTTTCAAGATTACAATGAAAGTATGTTATGTTGGAAGTCAATAATGTGAACCAATTCACTGTTGAATGAAAGTTTTAAAGAAACTCAGAAAGTATCATCTTGTAAAGAGCCATTTGATATAAATAAGGTTTGTTTTGTATGTGAGTTGATCCTTGCAAAGAGATGAAGCCAGAGCTTTCTTTTTTTTTTTGTGTTGAAATCCAGTGTTTGAAAACCCACACATTGAAAAAGCATCTTCTTGTGTTCATATGAAATATCACTTGTTTTATTTGTGCCCATTGCCTCTTGTTTTGTCAGAAAGCACTACTGAGAAGAATCTGGATCCCTCTTTTTCATTCCATGCCATCAGGTGCTTACACACATCCCCCGAGCCTTCTCAAGGCCAAACAGTCTTTCCTCTCTCAGTGTCTCCCCATATGAAAGAGGGTCTAGTCCCTTAATCATGTGTCCCTTTGCTGGACTCACTCCATTAAGTCCATATCTCACCCAGAACTACAGATGTGGTCTCACCAGTGTTGGCTAAAGAGGAAGGATCATCTCTTTTGACCTGCTGCCAATGCTCTTAATGCAGCCCAGAATATCATTGGCCATTTTTGTCATGAGGCTGGGTACAATAAAATGTGTATTCCTGTGCAGGTATGTTTATTGATTCTTAAGCATCTAACAGGCAGTTATAATAACTAATGTAAAAATAAATTTTTGCTCAGCTGAAGGGGGATGCAATGGTAGATCATTTGAGACACCTTGGTACAGGGTTAAGAGACTAAGTTCAGTCTGAGAGAAGCTGCCACTCCATGCCTACAAGTCCAACCAGCAGCATGGCTGGAGATGTATTCTCAGCAGGTGCACGTACCCAGAGAACAAATATACGCCACATATATACTAGAACTAGCCACAGAGGTCACAGACAGACTGAGAGCACCCACACAAAAACAGACAACACCAACAGCTTTTTCCTGCTCCCCTCACTGGCTGATCAGGATGGAGGTTCAGTACTGGGAATATATATACGTACGTACAAGGTGGATGCCTCCAGTAACTGGCCTCAGACAATCAGTTCACCTCACAGATAGCCACTGGATCCCAGTGGCCCCAGTTGTTGGTGCCGGGACATAAGAGACCCTGAAGCTGCAGCCCTATTCCAGTTGCTGCTACTGGATGTCATACACAAACACAAACTGGACAGGATTGCTCTGGTCCCATAGTTGACTCCCTATGCTCTCAGCCTTAGGGACACACAGGCACTCTCACACCCAGAGCTGGCCCTCAATCATTCCCTGACTCCCAGGTCACTTAACTCATGCAGCTTCATCTTCATTAGTGATCACACACTCATTCACGCATCAGCACTTGCTCCAGTTGCTGACACCATGGACACATGGGCCATCCAGCCCATAGTCTGACACCAGTTGTCGCAATCCCTCCTCCTCATATACACAGATGCACAAAGAAGACAGAGTCCCTCATTCAGGAAAGAGAAGGGAAGTTAGAAGAAAAGTAGGACAGACTGTGGTGGTCAGGCACAAGGCATGGCTAGACATGTACTGATCAGACAACTGTCTACATGTGATCGGCCTTTTTTTCCCCATACCCCTCCATTTTCCCATACTATTTCCTCCCCAGATCACATCAAATAACATCATCCGTCTTCCCATTTTTGGTTGCTCCCTTAAAATTCCCATAATAAATCCTGTGCAAATCTGAACTGCTCTTCCCCCATGCTATAATCCTCTTAGACTGAAAAGTGCACTTCCAAGGACTCATCTTGATGGGGTTCACACCTGGACAATAGGTATGATGGCTCTACTGGGCCTATCGTGGAAGGGGACTAGACAGCGTTTGTTCTTCTGGAGTCCTTAATATGGGATCCTGCCTGCCACTGTGCACCAATGTGCTCCTCTACTCTTGTGAAGCTGGGTCTTTCATGGGCCAACCACTCCAACATGATGATGGGCCTACAAGGAGTCTGGTGAGGGTATTATTTAGCACAGAATAGAATTAAATAGTTCATCTGGAAGGGACCTACCATGATCATCATCAACTGACTGTCCAATTCAGGGCTGACCGAAAGCTAAAGCACATTCTTAAGGGCATTGTCCAAATGCCTCTTACACACTGACATGTTTGGGGCATCGACGCAGAGCTTCTCTCTAGGAAGCCCATTCCAGTGTTTCACCACCATCTTTGTGAAGAAAAGCTTCCTAATATCCAGTTTAAACCTCCCCTGGTGCAGCTTTGAACTGTTCCCACGCATCTTATCACTGGATAAAAGGGAGAAGAGATCAACACCTACCTCTCCACTTTCTCTCCTCAGGAAGATGTAGAGAACAATGATGTCACCCCTCAGCCACCATTTCAGCTGGGGTCCCCCTCCTGCTATTGTCTCTCTGAACTACTTTGTGGGTGTGCATGGGTGTGCAACTATGATGCTTCCTCCCTTACAGTGCACAGACTTGTAAATTCACAAAAATAAAAGTTCACACACAAAAAAATTAATCTGTATAATCTTCCATTTCCTATAATATTCACCTTTCAGTCAGATTAATGAGTAATCACAGACTTATTCTAAACATCAAGACCATTTTATACTATTACTATTAACTTCATTAAGCTGTAATTACATTAACAGCTGCACTTATGAGTTTTTTTCTATATAGCTACTTTATTACTGGATTTTTTTCTGTGCAGTTTCTTATATTTTTGCTCTTAAATATTAATACAAGATCTGTTTTCTCCCCCTTCCTTCCTTTTCCTTCCTTCTTTTCCTATCCTTCCTTCCTTCATTCCTTCCTTCCTTCCTTCCCTTCTTTAATTTCTTTCTTTTCTACCTTCCTGCCTCATTCTGTAGACAAATTTTCCCTAAAATTTGTGTTCATGGAGAAAAGTGAAACAGAGATTAGTTTGGTGTTCTGTGTATGTATTAATGATATCCAGAATTACACATAAAGCAGTAATTTCGTAGATGTGCTTAAAATATGATTCTATGGCTACTTCGTAATAGTCCATGCTGCTCAGGACTAACTTTTGTACAGCAAGATTGCTTTGGAAAGTCTTAACTAGAGTAATTAAGTGAGTTAAATGCAGGTCAGTTCTCAGGCCAGAAAAACAGACAACATAACTTGAATAGAAGTTTCTGCTAAAGAAATGCTTGTGATGAATAACCAGTGTAGCTACCTACATTTTGCAGAATAATCTAATTATTACAATGCTATAATATGCAAAAGGCAACATGTATATGTTATTGGCCTGCTGATGTGGAGAGTAAAATCAACCTTCCCACTCTCAAAACAGAATAGATAAAGATGAAGGTGGGTTGCAACTGGAGGAAAGAATTGTCTCTATTCGTATGGAAAACAGCAAGCTGGGAAACTAGTTACAGATGTAGGAAGAGAGGATGCAAAAAGGACTTGACTAAGACCTTGTGATAAGAATACTAATACTCTGTATACATTTTACACTAAGGTTTTATTGGTTATAATGCACACGTATGTTACACAGAACTTCAGTCTCTCTTTCTTGATACCAAAAGATATAGGTTAGATTTTGCTCATATCTTGTTCACTGATTTTTTACTGTGATTAGAGGACTACTCATTTATCTTCTGCTGACTTTCAGTGAATAAGAATTGTCTGTCTCATCTTTTTTGTAGTTTTTCAAATATATCTTGTACCTCATTTTAGGTTTCATATTCATACATTCAATAAAACAAAGGAAAGTACTAATGCATAAGCAAAACTCTTTAAGTGTCCTTCCTCGCTGTTTTATAGAACTCAGGCAATTGATACCATTGCCTAAAATAATGAACAGCAGAAATACATTCCAATTTTTGTTGCTGTAAGAATCCTTTTATCACACTGATGGATCATGCATGCCTTTAATATTACTGCAAAGTTATTTGAATTCATTCTTTCCTTTCTTTCCCTTCCCCTTTGACTTGATTTAACCCCACCCAGCAACTAAAGACCACACAACCATTCACTGTTTCCCTCCCAGTGTGACAGGGGAGGCTAAAAGTGAGAATACTCATGGGTTGTGATAAAGACCATTGAACAATTAAAATAAAATAATAATAACAACTTGTAATGAAAAGAAAAATAAATCAGAGAGAAAGAAAACCCAAGAAAGACTAGTGAAGCAAAAGGAAACAATTGCTCATGACCAACCGATAGATGTCTGGCCAGTCCCTGAGCCTCCCTGCCAATCTTCTCCACAGTTTTATTGCTGAACATGATGTCATACAGTATGGACTATCCCTTTGGTCACTTGGGGTCAGCTGTCCCAGCTGTGTCCCCTCCCAACTTCTTGTGCACCTCCAGCCTATTCACTGTTGGGGAGGGGCAAAAAGCAGAAAAGGCCTTGACTCTGTAAGAACTGCTCAGCAGTAACTAAAACATCCCTGTATTACAACACTTTTTAGCACAAATAAAAAATGTAGCCCCATATTAGATACTATGAAGAAAGTTAACTTTATCCCAGATAAAGCACACCCTTCCCTTTCCTTTTCTTTTCTCTTATGACCTCTTAGCTTGCGTGGAATATTTTCACTCACATAGGGTCAGCTAGAAAATGAGACAAATAGTGTGACTGGCTTCTAAAACATTTCTTCACAGACATGCATCTCAAATATATGAAGCATTGCTCACTTGCCAAATATGCTGATTTCATGGATATATAACATGATGTGGAAGTTAGCTTATGTAGGCAAGTATGAGTTATCATTCTGTGCTTGCCCACATTTCCTTGGTGCTTGCTTTTATGTAGAAGCAAACAGAAATAAGAAAGACTCCTAATATCTTTTCAAAATGCCAGTACTGATTTGACTATTCCAAATATAACTTTTGTTTCAGTTGGAATATAATATTTGTACAGACATTGTTAATTCATGCAAATCTCCAAGGAATATAGATATCTTTGTGTGAACAACTGTATTTATTCTGGAAGTGTCCACCCTGTTGTCCTAGTAAAATAGAAGGCATGGAGAAAATAGGAGAATGATTTAAATTCATTGACTTCCTTGAATTTGAAGAACTACACAATCATTTTAACAGAATTGGAAGAGCAGAAAGGAGACCTAACAGGAACACTAAAAGAACAAAACAAATTTTCTGTTAAGATCTAACTTTTGACATTTAAAGTGTGTTCAATTACATGACATGTGGAAAAAATAATGTCTGGATAAATATGCTTTACATTTCAGGTGGAAGTTTTCAAAATTACTGTGTCTGAAGTACTGCAAGGCATAAATTTAAATTTAGAGGAGTTCTCTGTAACCTTCTCAATTAGAAAATGAAAATGAACAGGGCTTTTTCCTCTGGGTGTTTTTTCTTCTATGCTGTTCTTCATTTTCTTTTGTCTTTTTAACACCACAAGGAAGCAAATGTATCTATATTGTTTATTTCTCCCTTTGTCAAGCTGCCCGTGAATCACATGAAATGCTTCACAGACCTCATTCCACAGACTGCAGAACATAGAGTCAGATGCTCTCTGGTATTTACACTACAGGTGTATTCACTGTAGCTTCCAGGAGAAGGAACTGAGAGGACATTCAGGGAACCAGGACCAATGATGAACCAATTATAGTTGCAAAGAATTCTAAAACACAGAGCTTATTTTTACTTTGGACTTTGTTTTTCAGTTTATCTACTTTTTCTCTGACATTTTTGTGCCCTATGTGGAGTATAGGTCACACAGTGATGGAAAACTAGTGCATAACTCAGGCTTGCATAGCTTGAAGGACTATATGGACTATATATTGGACTTGGTGACATACCTGATGTCACGGTCTCCAACTGAAAAAAGAGTTTTATATATTTATGTTAAAGATGCACTTACCAACTCTTTCTACACAGAACTTTGAAAATCCTATAGCCAGGAGGAGTGTGACATCTTAATGGGCTCCCTGTTCAAATAAAAGTTGTTAAAAGCTCTGCTCCCCATACATGACCAACTCTTCTGGCCTATTCCTAAAGACCAATACAAAGATGTGTGCCATGTGATGTTACCTTACTAAAGAGATGAATGTTACCTTATTAAAGAACTCTTTTCCCAAAACACAAAGTTCTTCAAATATCAGAACAGAACTGAAACTTGGTATGTTTGCCAGCTAGGAAACTAATGATACACAGAATAAGAATTATTCATGAAATAAAGATGAAATTATATTGTTACTTTGTCCAGTTGGGAAATAACTTTTGAACTTGTGACAATACCCATGTATCCATGAAGACAACATTCCAACTCTATCTTTTAAAGAATCAGAAGCATAGGCAAATATAAGGGGTCTGGTGGTTTCCTTACTAAATCTAATACATCTGCCATTACACAGTTTCATGTCTCAAAACACTGAGAAACACTAGGCAGGAACTGACACAATTACCTCCTTATAGTATTCTTAATCCTGAAAGCTCTTTTAAAATCAGGTGGACAATCTACATAGTAATCCCAGGTAGAAGATATTAGAGTAGCATATTTCTCAATTTCTATCACTCGGGAGATGAAACTCAATTTCAATTTCCTTTTTATCTGAGAGAATTAAAACTTGCATCTCCTATTCCTATTAAACTGTAAGTTATAGATTAAACTCTCAGTCTGTTTTGGGAAAAACTGTTCCACTTTAATATTAATTAAATATTCACTGGGACAGAAAAAGAAGAGCTTTGATCTCTACAACCTTGATATAAAAAGGGGAAGACCCATTTTTCTTTATACATATTAATGACACTTTAAGTATTATGATTTAAATACTCACTAGACCATCACCTGGGAGGCAGGTTTCCCCCATGACAGGTAATAGCCTTGACCATTTGGGTAGAATTTAATGACGTCTCTTACTTTTTCATTCTCTGGAACAATGTATTTTTAATTATTTCATGCAAAACGTAACAATTTGAAGGAGGGAGCTGAAGATTCCCACTCCTATACACAACAGTCAGCTGGTTAGTTTATTCCTCTGGAAAAGCAGATTGACAGAATCGAAACCCCTCCAGCAAAATGGAAAGTTGGCCTAGGTTTCTGAGTTTTGAGTAAAAAAAATCTAGGACAACATTATGTTTTCTTGCTTTTACTTTTTGACTTAAGAATACTGAGAACCCCTATCAGTTTAAGTACCACAAGAAATTCAAAATTGTGTTGCCTGAACTGTGTGCAGATTTTTTGTTTGAGTATGAATTTACCTAGGTATTGATAGAAGGAGGCATTTAGTCCTTACTGAACTTGGAGTCACAGAGACAAAGCGACCATCCACTTAGCTTTGTGGTGCTATTACTAGATAATTAACAATACCAGAGCTGAACAGTTTAAAGCTCAATTAGCTGTAATGTTGTAAGGAGTATGGAAGTATCCCTTAAGGTCTGCATAACTTAACATGCAGAAGAACTGATGTTGATGTACTCAGAACGGCATTAGAGTTAGGGAATAGCTGGAGACTGAATCCATATTTTGAAATTAATTTTAATATTTGGTCTTTGTATCCTTTAGGGAACACTCAAATATTTTCTTGCACTTTGGTGAATAGCAGCCTGGTATAAATTCAATCAACTCAGTTATTTGCCTACAGAACCACACCAACACTAATACCACCATATATCCTGTGTTGCTGAACCACCTATTTCCTCATTTTCCTCCTCATCAGCTCAGAAGACAGGAAAGCAGTAGTCTAGCCATATAGGCAGGGACTAATTCTTTTTCCTTACTATTCAGGTGCAGCAGAACTCTGGAGCTACCCATACAGTTATAAGTTAAATGATCTTGGGATCATTTCCAGTGACTAAGGACAACTAGTCTGTCTGTATCATTAAAATCTTCAGTGCTTCCATGCTAATTCTCAAGTTGTGCCTACACTTTTTGAGAGAATACTAGCTGGAATAGACCCTAAATCTGAAATGGGTTTTTTAGCAAAGTAGATGGCTTAAGATCCAGGGCCTAAAGAAGTTTTGTAGAATTGACGAATTTACTTATAACAATGTAACCATGTATTCCCATAGTCCTGGCAAAACACCTGTCACATATAATGCCTTCAAAATTTATGATAGTAATATAGAATAATTTATTAATACTTTTAAACGCTGTCAAAACTCCAGTATAATACTGAGATACTTAGACATCTGTATCTGTTTATAAAAAAATTGTATTTTCACTAGAAGCACCCATAATAATGTACTAAAAACCAATTAAAGATAACTTGACTTTGAGCAGAATATAGCATTAATAAATATGTACATTTGTCTACAGATCATTCTAGATCCATATCACTAAAACTATAACACAACTTCAGTTACATCCCAACATATGTTAAAAGTCAACTTTGTCTGTTTTGTCTTTATTAATTGTAAAAAGTAAGGCTAAGATAGTTCAACAAATCAAAGACCTTGTAGAATATCTTGTGAAATGGTAATAATAATAATAAAAAAAAAATTAATATATACATAATGATCAACAGACATCTATACAAGTGCCTGGGAAGGATGTTACAATCACTATTCTATATATAATTTTAGCTTTTATGGATTACACTCTCTTTTCTGGATTTTCTCTTTAAGAAAGAATATCAAGTTCATTTCACCTTTTCTTATATCTCTAGTGGAACCTATTCTATTTTGTTAGTTATCAAAGTGTCCAGGCTTCTTATTCAGGTAATTATAGCTTCTATCATGGTATTTCTGAACTTGTAATAATTTAGTCTTACATTACCCTTTGGAGTAGGTAGTAGGTATTAGTAACTCATCATTTGGATGAGGTGCTGAAGACCTTGAAATAAAATTAAATACTGGAAGTCTGAAGAGAAAAATGTTGGTGACTTCTGCATGGGGTGAATACATGCAACATCTTCTGTTGTTGCTTCAAAAAAACCCAACAAACCTCAAACAACAACAACAAAAACACCTTGGCTTTCTTCTTTTTCTGGATTATGTATTTCTTTCTTGTCATGGTTTAGGATCAGGGCAGCCCCTTAGGCCAATAACACATGCTCTCTGTTAATACCCTCTCCCTCCACAAAGGGGAAGAGAAAGGGAATAAGGGAGAGAGACTTAGCGATTAGAAAAGGAAACTATAACAGCTTACATGAAAATGAAAGTAATAATAAAAATGGAATATATACAAATATATGCAAAACCAGTATCGAACCCAATAATTACAACACCGTCACCATCACCACTGATGTTGTGGAGCAGGCACCAGGAGAGTCCCAGACTGGGCCCTGCAGGACATGGGAGCTGTGTTCAGGAGCTGGAGTCTGGTACAGGGTTCAAGAACACACACTGATTGGAACTGAAGGCAGAATGGACAGAGTCCTCCTTGGATGCTCTGAAGAAGGAACTGAAAGAGGACCTGAGCCAAGCCAAGCAAAGCTGGCAAAGCAGTTCAAGAGGGGAAAACAGCCAGAGACCCTCCAAATCCCTCAGCTTTATATTGAATATGACGTATATGGGATGTCATACCTTGTTAGTCTGTTTAGGGTCACCTGCCCTGTCTGCTTCTCCCTGCAGGTGCAGCCTTTCACTTTCCTGCACCCCCCAATGTGGTACACAAGATCCAGCAGTGGCCTTGGTCCGCATACCAATCCTTGTTAGTAGCTCTAACCATGGGGTGTTATCACTGGCAGCAGCAGACACTGTCTGTCAAAACAGGCTGCTAACTTCAGAAAGTGCAGTTAGTTAGAAAAACTGAGCTGAAAAGTAAAATCACTGAACAGAATTAGTTCTGTTCTCTTTCAAACCAGGACATTTCTGAAACTTCCTCCATGTCTTGTACCATAATTAACTCTTACAGTTCTTACAAAGCTACATTGTATATGATGGAGTGCTATTAGAAAACACTTCATCAAAAATTCCATAAGAAGTAAGATAATATTTTGACCTTGGACTTGGGCTTGTTGAAATTCATGAGATTCACATGGATGGGCCCACATTTCAGTCTTGTCCAGGTCCCACTGGATGGCATCCATCCCTCTGGTATGACCACCATTCAGGTTGGTGTCACCTGAAAATTTGCTCAGGCTTCACTTGATCCCACTGTCTGTGTCATTGATGAAGATATTAAACAACAGTAGTCCAAATAAGGTCATGACCTTTTACAGATCTCCAACTGTATATTGAGTCACTGACCACTACCTTCTGGATGTGACCATCCCATGCAATTCCTTATCCTCCAAATAGTCTGTCCATGAAATACATATCTCTCTGGTTTAGAGAGAAATATGTTGTGGGGGACTGTGTCAAAAGCCTTACAGAAATCCAGAGAGATGACATCCATAAAGATAACTTCCCTAGTTCATTCTTGGTCCACTTATGCACTCACTCCAACATAGAAGGACACTGGGTTGGTTAGGCTAGACTTGCCTTGGGTTTTGTGATCAAAATAAGGATATATCTAGTTCATCTGGTAAGGCATGATATTTGTGGCTATTTATTGAATATCTGTAGCATTTTTTGTCTCTTGTTGTATTGTCTACCAGGAAAAGTTTGGATTTATCATTTTCATAACTGCCCTTTGAATACTGCAGGCAACTATTATATCTCCCCTTAGCCTCCTCTTTTTCAAACAAAGCAAGCTCAGCTCCTTCAATGACCCCTTGCAAGTTCTTTAGAACTTATACCAATGAAATACAAATTGTTTTTCTCATAAACCAGGTATTATTAAAATTACAGTTGTATCACACTGAGGTAAACTAAATTTGTTACCTACTTTTGTGTATATATAAGCTCGCAATCTTCTGAATAGTAGATACTCTGCATTTGTTATACTTGCATGTACCAAGTAGCTGACATCATACAATATTTGTCAGGCCAGGATTCATCACACTTAACTTACATGTAGATATACACCTAGTCACCTCTATATATAATTAACAGGTCTCCAGTGAGCATTTTAGGCATTTGGATGACACGAATAGAAACTTTCTCTTACTGACTCTTCAAAGAGACTAGCATAATTATGATAAAGATCTGGGGGTGCTGGTGGACAGCTGGCTGAACATGAGCCAGCAATGTGCCCAGGGGGCCAAGAAGGCTAATGGTGTCCTGGCCTGTATCAAAACCAGTGTGTCCAGCAGGACTAGGGAAGTGATCATGCCCTTGTACTTGGCACTGGTGAGGCCACAGCTTTAGTACTGCATTCAGTTTTGGGCATTGCAGTATGAGAAAGAAATTGAGCTGCTAGAGAAACTTCAGAGAAGGGCAACAAAGCTGGTAAAGGGTCTGGAGAAAATGTCTTATGAGGAGTGCATGAGGGACCTGGGATTGTTTAGTCTGGAGGAGGCTGAGAGGAAACCTTATTGCTCATTACAACTACCTGAAGGAAGGTTATAGTGAGGTGGCTGTTAGTCTCTTCTCCCAGTTAACTAGTGATAGGACAAGAGGAAATGGGCTTGAGTTGTGCCATGGGAGGTTTAAGTTTGATATCAAGAAATGTATCTTTACTGGGAGAGTGGTGAGGCACTGGAACAGGCCGCTCAGGGAGGTGGTAGAATCACCATCCCTGGAGGTGTTCAAGAAACATCTAGATGTGGCACTTCAGGACATGGTTTAGCCATTGTGATAATGTTTAGTAGATGACAGGACTTGGTGATCTTGAGGGTAATTTCCAACCTTAATTAATTATTCTATGATTCTGTGCTTCCCATATACATCACACCTTGAGTGACTAAGATTAAATAGAAGACAAACTGAAGTCCTTATTAGAATATCTTAATAAGATTAACACATGGCATTTTAATGCAGAGTAATACACAAAAAGGCATTGATGAGGAAAGAGATGTATTATTTCAGACATTTATTTCTAGTTACGATAAAAAATTGGCAATCTATCTCATTATTTGAGGCATTAACTACTATTTTATTTCTTCCTAAATTAAAGATATTATAGTAGAAAACAAGAGAAAAAGAATATTCATACTGCTGTGGCCTTTGACAGTTATGTGCAGACCTAGATTTTAGGTATTTTATATTAACAAGTCATAGATATCATAAAAAAAAAAAAAGTAACATGAACAACAGAAGCCACACCTTTAAAAAAAGTGCCTATATATGGTTTTCTTTTTTTAGTCCAGTTTTACACACCTACTATTGTATTTGTCCTTTTCTAGAGGGATTTTGTTCTTTTCATCAATCATTTACCTTCTCAGTAATAAGTAGATTGTAGGATGATGCTAAGTTAACCTCCCAAAGGTAGAAGGTTTTGGTCTTAATTACATGCAGTAAAAAGATGATTATCTTTCATAGTCCACATCATGAAATGTAGTAAACACATTGTTGTAATGGGATGTAGCATAATTAGGTAGAAAATAAAAATAGCATGGAGTGCCTCAAAATATATAAGAAGCTTTTCAGCTGCAGTGGGATTCATTTATATCCAAACTTTATAATTTATCTTTAATATGTAGTCTAAGTTCACTTTCTCTCTATAGTTTGTGAAGAAACTTTCAAAGAAGATTCATTCTGATTATGCCTGCATCTTACTTGGGAAAGGACAAATCATTATTGACAATAAGCTTAAATTAGGTGCTATCTGTTGGATGACCGATGTTAAATGAGATTCATTTCTTCATCAGTCTGTAACAGTTCAGCAAGGAACAGGTAAGAGAAAAGCACCAATTTGGTCCTTCTAATTAAACAACACATTTCCATATATAAATATTTTCCACTTGCCTAACAATAATGGGCTAGGACTCTGGAGGTTAAGGGAGGCCAAGAAAGTTGGTTAACTTTTAAATACCACTTCCTCCAGGCCCAGGATAGATGTATTCCATTGAGGAAAAAATCGGGAAGGCGTGCTAGGAGACCCGCATGGATGAGCAGGGAGCTTCTGAAGGAGATTTCAAGGAAGAGAGAACTATACAGCTTGTGGAAAAAAGGACTTGTCAGTTAGGAGAGTTACAGAGAGGTAATCAGGGCAAGTAGGAAGAAACCAAGGAAGGCCAAAGCCCTCTTAGAAATTAAATTGGCAAATGAAGTAAAAGAGAATAAGAAGGGCTTCTTCAAATACATAAGTGTTAAGAGAAATAATAGAGAAAGTGTGGGGCCACTGTTGAATGAGACGGCAGTCTTGACAGCTGAGGATGCAGAGAAGGCAGAGTTACTGAACACCTTCTTTGCTTCAGTCTTTACTTCTAAGACCAGCCCTTGTGAACTCCAGTCCCTAGCTGAAGGGGAGAGAGCCTGGGGGAGGGATGACTCTCCACTGTCAAATGAAGACTGGGTTACATAAGTTGAATGTACATAAGTCCATGGGCTTTTATGATGAGATGCACCCAAGAGTACTGAGTGAATTGGCTGATGTTATCACCCTACCAGTCTCTGTTATTTTTGCAAAATCATGGCAAAAGGGAGAGGTGCCGGAGGACTAGAGGAAAGCCAGTGTCACTCCAGTCTTCAAAAAGGGTCAGGAAGGAGATTTCAGAAAACTATAGGCCACTCAGCCTCACCTCCATCCCTGGAAAAAATAATGGAAAGGCTCATTCTGGAGGTCATCTCTAGGCACATGGAAGAGGAGGAGGTTATCATGAGTAGTCAGCATGGATTTACCAAGGGGAAGTAATGCTTGACTAGTCTAATAGCCTTCTATGATATTGTAAATGGATAAATAGATGTAGAGAGACCAGTGGATGTAGTCTATCTTGATCTTAGCAAGGCTTTTGACACAGTCTCCCATAACATCCTTGTGGAGAAACTCAGGAAGTATGGGATAGAAGAGGAGAT
>JANIJG010010853.1:36104-61584 GCA_024611175.1 Megaceryle torquata | reverse complement strand
GGGTTGGGTTGAACAGCAAATCACTAAATGAGAAACCTTGCAAATTACAGGTAAGGGATAATGCTGCAGGGATGCACTCCACTGATGAAGAGCTTATTAAGCATTAGAGGAAACAACCCAAACAGGACTCAAATGGCGACACAGTGGCTTCTTGCCTTTTTCTCTTCTCCATTTACCGTCTTTGTAAATATAACCAATTGTATTGGGTGTTAGGCCTACTGATTTTATTTTTTTCATAGGTTTCTGGGCAAAAGTGCCCTCTTTTTTCAATGTCTTAGCTCTTTTCATTTACAAAGAGGATGGAAAGCGTGCCAGGTTACTCGGGAGAATTTTGTCTAATTTGCAGGAATCCCCAGTGGTGGCTGCCTCCCTACAGCACACCTCAGTCCTGAAAGCTTTTCCTTCCCCATGCTTCTGCCTTTCAGCTCTGCCCTCCTGGAAGGCAGAAGCAGCGGTGGCTGCTCCCCTTGTCTTGGTTGCTCCTTCCAAGGGCACTATTTGCTGCTCTGGCAGTTAAATGCAGGGGTTAAAAGCGTGTATGGATTTTCCTTCAGATGTGCAGTCTGTGTTTGAGCTCAGTTCGCTAGCTTGCAGTACAGTTGATTGACAGAGTCATCCTCAGCTATGCTAACCACAGTACAGAAGTGTTGTTTTCCCACACTTTTTTTTCTTACCTTTGCATTCCTCTGCCTGACGGATGACTACACTCCAAGAGCATTGTTACTTAAATATCAGCTCTTTAATCTGGTGTAATTATTTAGAGAATGTTTTCATGTTTTTGACAAAATCAAGTATCTCAGTCAATACTTTGTGTGAAAGTAACCTAAATATTTTATAAGAATCATGTAAAATATGTTCCTCGTTTCAGTGTGTTTAGGGTTATTAGTTGCCTTCCTGGGGTGTTCTGTAGGGATTCATGCCTTCTTTTTTTTCTTGCTAAATGCCCATAAATCATTCTTACTGTTATAGGAGGCAGTGTCGAAGTCTTAAGAATTTAGTTGTATTTTTAAAGCTAAAAGTTTATAGGTTGTACTGATCATTTCTGTTACGGTGCTATTCTAATCCTCTTTAGGTCTCTGGGCAATAGTGTAACTCTAGTGATTAGTCAGGAATATTAATTACATTGGACTCCTACATCTTCAGCCTAGCTAATGTGTCTCTGTGGCAGTGGTGACACAAAACAAAATGTTGATTCGATCAAAGTATTTTGTTGGTATTTTTTCCTTCCCCCCCCTCCCCATAAATTGATGGAATTCACACACTCCTAGAATATAGAAAATACTTGTATGGGCTTTCTTCTTTGGTTTTTAAATAACTCCAAATGTAAAGGCATTTAATTTTTCCCTGATTGATCTGTTACTTTATTTTGAAAACTGTATTCAGTAATGCAAATTAAGTTGCAACAGAAAAAAAACAAGAATGTGTGTGTATGTGTCAAGCTTTTTCATACTGAGGCCAGTGGAGAGAGCACATGTTAATAGAGGTGAGCTTGGTGAGAAGTGTTTCCCCTGGAGGTCAATAAAAAAACCTGAAGCAAGAGTCATCACCTGCTCCCATCCTTCCTAATATCTTTTCTACAGAGGAATTGCTACCATAAATGAGATAAAACAAGTAAATCCTGGTTGCTTTTATGGAGAAACCAAGTAGTCATCCATTCTCCTCATGTAGAAAAAGAAATTTGTGCCGTGGACTTGAAATAGTTTCCTTACAGTGTACCAGGAGATGCTTTGCAGTCAGTGGCACGTGCCTGGCATGGGGCTGGGAGCACAGAAGTAATAATATTCTGAGGGCTATTGAGAAACCAGGATTCTCTCTCTCCTGTCCTTCCCTTTCCACCCATGTAAAAATTAAGTGAGGAACCAACGTAGTATTTCCCTGCATCTTTTCTCCCCCTTGCTCAGGAGCATATGAAGATTTCAAAGAGCATTAGAAGACGTCAGTCTTCTCAGCTTGCTGAAACAGTCGTTTCACCGAAGCTGTTGAGGAGCAGTATTGAAGGGTACTCATTAACTTAACCCTTCTTCTTTTGCACATCTGGCTTCCCCTTCCCCCTCTCTGATTTTGGTGTAGGAGTTTATGGCTGACCTCTCTGATTCTGAGCTGATCAAAGTGAGGAGACTTAGTTCACTGAACTTTGCTCCTTCGGCAGAGAAGAGCTACCATTAAATCCCAGAAAGAGATGGCAGATTAGGGTGGAGATAGCACTAGAATATAAGCCCTAATTTTGTCTGGGCTACAAGTATTAAAATTATAGGCCTTCACCTAGAAGAATGGCTTCAAAGAATGTAATAGTGACTCAAAGAAGAGAAAGGCACTTTGGAGAGACATCCAATGCATAGGAAAACAGAAATGGTTTCGATGAGATCTGAGGCATTGTAGGCTCTTGGTCTTTCCTTCTTGGAAGTACCTACCCACTGAAGGTTTAGTATCTAATCCCTCATCACAGAAGCTGTCTTTAAGCATAAGGCAGATTCTTTTTTTCCATTGATGAATATTTCTGTAAATACATCTACTATTCCCTTTTCCCAAATAAAAAAGAAATGTAACTTTTGTAACTTTATTTCTCCTACCTTTGGTAAAAGCAAGTTGCTTTGAATCTGCTGATTTTTCTTTGCAGCTGTGAAAGTATATTATATATTTTTAAGAAATACATTGACGTGAGTGATTTTAAAGAGTGCACGGCGTTTTCCGGGCAGTAGTCCTCCGGGCCAAGATAAGTGGTCTGCAGAGTAATACTAACGTGTATTAAGCCTCATTTAAATAACCTGCCAGCACTATTTAATTTAAAATGTTGATGGTAAAGGTGCTGCAGTCAGTAAATAGTTTGGAGAGCTTACAGGGATGTCAAAAGTTAAGAGCTGTTGGTGATACAGGCCACAATTCCCAAAGCAGACTAATGACCTGTGGTTCCTCGGTTCTTGGATGCTCCACTGGAAATGTGCTAAAGACGCTTAACTTCTAGCTGCAGGAGATTTAACACTTCTAGAAAATCAGACCCAATTATGCTTTCTCAAGTTGAAGTGTCCACAATTTTAATTTCTTTTGCGCGTCTTTTCCAGATTGTATTTTCTCATCTAAGCCAGTCTCTCTACACCTGAACTTTCACTTCAGCTTTTGTAGTTAAAGGGGAGATGCTTCTGTGGGTATTCTCTAAGTACTTTAGGAAATGAAAAGAAATTAAGTGATTAAAAATACAGTTGTCTGGTTAAGCTTTCAAAGGATCTGTTCAGCTCTAATGTTTATATACCAATGGATTTAAATAGGAAACAAAAAGCAAAACCACATTTACAGTTTAAGGGAACATGCAGAATTCTTCTGTTATTACTTTGAAGTCTTCATTAAAAACACGTCGCCACCAAAGATCTCATCCCTAAAGGTTTTGTCTTGAACTCTTCAATTCTCAGTGGTCAGTCTTCTGGCTGTTGACAATTAGCCCACCAAGGTAACGTGCTGTATGTACTGAACTGAAGGCCTAGTTTGATGCACATCGATTAAAAAGAGGGAATTCCTGTCATTCACAATGAAAGCGGAAGATTCTTGACTTGGTCAAGCTATTTCAAAGTGTCTCCTCTGGGCAGGACTCCTTTCTGGTGCTTGTACAACGTTAAAGCACTACTGTGTGAAACACTCTATGCAACGTTGCAGGAGAGGAGTAAGAAATGGTGTTAAATGCTGATGGATAGTTTCCAGGTTATGGAAATGTATATTTTCATAGCTATACTATTGCTGTATATTCTAACAGAATGGAAATTATTTAACAGATGGTTGAAGTTATTAAAAAATCTTGGAAGTGTGAACTTAGTATTTCTCTGTATTTAGATATAGGGAAAAGTGTGTTTTGGGAGTGAGGATGGAGGTTAAAGCCCCTAATAAGTGTCTCTGCTGTTTCATGAATGCAGAAATTCACTGTGTTAAAGAATTGAAGCTTCTTAGGTCTTTTGTCAAGTTCCCCACGTAGGATTGTTCCTTATGTTACGTTTCCTATGTCTGTCCGTGGCACGTTTTTAATCCCCTTGGGGAGGGGGGGTAATTTTCAGTAGTCATAAGAAACATTATTTCATTTCAGAGAAAGCACTGATAATACATTACCTTCTAATTTTGCCTCCTGCATTTTCTGCTTATTAGAAAGTTTGCAATAGCTGTAGTTGTTGGAAATACACCATTCTTGTATTTGATCACTGCACTCAGAATTAAGGGCTATTTTAGATTATGGTCTGTTTCCCAGAAAGACGTTGTCCATAGCGAAGTTCTGAAAAGCCTCTTTAATTTTGTGTTTATATGAAGAGTGAGTGACATCCTGAGTGACAACTGGTGATTCTTGTCAGTCACACAGAAACTTCCACTGAGAGAATTTTCTGAAGAGAAGGAAAGTGGTTCAGTAGAGCTACAGCACACCGCAGTAGGCCCTGTGACCGGGGCAACGAACTTAGCTTTGGATTCCAAAATAGGATACTCCACACTGAGGTGCCCCAGCTAATTATCCCTGTCCAGAAGAAGGGTTTACAGTCCCTGGGTATGGCAACAGTCCCGTGTGGCTTTTGGCACTGAAGTCAGTGTCGTGGTACAGGACAGCCTTGCTGCGTGGGAGCGTGTCAACAGCTCCTGGCTCTTTGGAGTTCACACCATCGCGAGGTGTAGACTTGCTCTCCGTCTCGAAGTAGGCTAGATCTGTACTAGAAGTTTTCTATTAAAATAGGGTGCTTATATGCATGCCAGAAGCCCTCTTCCAGTGAGATCACATAATCTCTTGATGGTAAAGTTGATTTCAATGGCGAGCCAACAGTCAATATAAGACGTAGCCTCATGCCAGTATGAACTGTGTCTAAGCTCAGTAGGAACAGCCATTATGGAGTTGTACAGCTAAATATTTCTGAGCGTAGGAGGTCTAAAAGACTTTCAGCCTCCTTTAAAGAAATACATACACTACTTTAAACTGAAATATGCAGAATTTAGATGGTAAAAAGAAAAATCCCAAGTGGCGAGTGTGCCTTTTTTTGGTAGGAATGTGCTGGATGTTTATTGATGATCTCAAAATTGAGGGAAACTTTTGTCTTGTGTAGCAATAATACGTTTCAGTAACTTTGTGTCCTACTGTTCTCAGCTTCTTTAACCCACAAGCTATGATGGTCTAAAGTGAATCAGTGTTTCAGAAGAATTAAAAGCTCTTCATGAATCCCTCTATATCTCTGTATAGGTATATGGTCATCTATAGTGTTTGCCCTTATATTTTGTTCTGAACTATTGTATTTTCATTATTTTAGATGAGAGGGTGTGATTGTGCTATCTGTATCAGGAAGGTGATTCTTAAATCTAAGTAATAGGTGGTGAAGGGTTAAATATCTGAGGTCCTATTAATGTAGGGAAATGCTGACACAAGTTCTTCAGTCCTTTTTCCTGACAGAACACCCATCTTTAATTTGCTCGTCTCTTTACCCATATAACATTGTACATCTGTCCTTGAAAACAGCTCTTGCAGCATGAGCGTAGCCAGTGAAGTCAATTTAGCAAAGGTTGCTGTCTGTGTCCTAGCAATGCAGGCAGACAGCCTGGAGCTATGACTTATAATCAGCTAACCAGGTATATGAATAATTATAAAAGATAGAAGCCTGGGTTAATTGCTGTTCTTAATCTTGTTCTCAAATTGTTACAGAATTCTTTCTAACCCCTCCCCCAGCAATGTGTCCAAAGAAGTAATTTTCTCAGATTCTAAGCAATCTAGTGGATTTTGGAACACTTTTAGTTGTAAGAAGTTCTTGCTAGTATTTAGCTACACATACTCTCTGTGAGTCCTTTACAGCCTTCTTCCACTGCCAGCATGGTAGACGGAAACATGGCACTGCAAAAGCATGAGGCCTGAAGTAGTTGGAGTTGACTGAGACCAGAGTTGGCCAGTTCCTGAAAGCGAAAACTGGTATCAAGCTGCTGTTTCTCTTAAGATGACTGTCTACCAAAATGTTTCCTTGACAAATCTGAGCAAACCCACTTTCTTCTCAGACCATTTCCTTTCCTCTGCAATCACTGTATATTGGATTATCACAACAGACGAAAAGGTAAAGATCCCCCTAGTTCTAGCCTGCTGTTGCCCAGGCAGTAATCCTGCACGTTGAGTGGGAAAAATTAAAGGATGCTCTTAGAGATTGATTAGTGTATTAGAGGGAAGAGTGGCAGTGACTGCATTTGGTCTTCACCAAGCACATTTTGCCTTATTAGGCTACTCTGCAAGCTAAACTGTACTTTATCTCACGGTCCTCTAAAAATAACTCTGTATGGCTTTCTGGCAGATTGATATAAAAAGTGTATGATGATGGTACATGGATTTGTTTAAATACAAAGCAACAAGCATGAGCTGGCCTCCAAATGATGAATGTCTTTGTATTCAAGAGTGGAAGCTTTCCAAGACAGTGATGCATTGCCACCAGTTTGTAACTTGTCTTCTAATTTGTAACTTTGGGCTCTTATCTATTTGTTTATTTATGTAACCTCTCATATGTTAGATATGGCATCATTAAACATCTGTATGCACTTCTGATGGCTTTCTAGACTCTGCAGTTGTCTTGGAGAAAGGGTCGTTTGGTGTTGTTTTCAAAGATTATTATTTTTTTAATTAAAAGAAATGTACTGCATCTCAACTTTATCATTTAAGTGCTTCTCCAGTTCCATCATAGCAGCGAACAAGGGCTCTGCCATTAACTTTCCTGTCTATAGAGTGCAAATACTGTGGCTACTGAAGGGCACATCTCCTCTTTGCAGGTTTTCTCATTCCATTTATGTCTCTCTCAGGACGTTTGTACCTCATATTCCTTTTCACTACTGATTCCTTCCATATTTTAGTGGATTGGTTTTTAAAAGTAATAATAAAAAGAAGGATATAAGCAAATAGCCCAGGTTTCCTCTCAACCCCAGTCTTGGATTAGTGGCAGCTCAGTAAAATGGGGCCATCAGGATTACGCAGAGGGGAGGACAACTCAAACTGAAGCACTGCCCAGAAAGCCTGAGCAGCCCTGCTCTCAGCAGTGCTGTGAGAGTAGGACTGTGTCAATTGGAGATTGTGTAACCTAGGAGGAAAACTGAAAGGAAAATAGTCACTGGGGTTGAGCATTTTCTTGGAGGGTTTATTATTTTGAGACTTTAATGAGGAATATTCATACCATTTTTATTTCTGAAAATTAATGCTAACAGTCAAAACGACACAAACTCGATTTACAATGCGGGAAAAGTCCAGGGGCCCTAGCAGGGCTTCTGCTTGCTAAGCTTCAGTTTCATTTACCCTTCTGTATCCCCTTAGTCCTGCACAGCCTCGCAAGCTGCTCTTCTGGTAGTTCTCCGCCTTCTTTCAGTGAGACCTGATTAGGTTGCTGCCTTCAGAGATGCCTCCCTATCTCCTTGAACAGCTAAGCAGGGAGAGAGGAAGCTTAGCTGTAATTAACCCACCGCTTGCCGGAGGTGGGGCTTCAGCTACGAATGGCTGGCTACAAGCTCAATAAAAACGAGTGTTTTGACTGAGAATATCATCTGGAGCATCTCAAAAAGCAGCAGGAAAAGGTGTTTTATTCAAGTGCATAGCAACCTTTCTTAGAAAGAGAGGTAGTAATTCTCACTGCATTTGAAAGTCTTGCTTCATGTGTAACTATGTACGACATGTTCTGCAGAACATGTGAATGATAACAGATTAGATGGAAATCTAAAGAAGGAGTTGATCAGCTATTCCCCCCGAAGAGGTAGTAAGCTAAAAATACCTAACTGTCTGAGGAAAATGGGGCAGTTTGCAAGATACGGTATGAAAGAGAAAAAAAGGTAATCAAAAGTTAGTGGAAAATATGAATGTTTTAGAAATCCACTTGATCATGCTGAAAAAAAAAAAAGATTTAGTATGCAAAGGGCTTCAAGTTAATCTCTGTTTCTGTCTGATATGCTGGAAGAGATTGGCATGACCTCTAGCCCAGGTGCCAAGAGAGGCACTGAAAATGAACACTGAAGAGATTTGTGCCATGCTTCCGTTTACCAAGGAGTTTGAATGGAAGTATCTGAAAGTGAAGATACCGCTATAGTTTGGAAAAACACTGAAAAACACAAAAACCAGTTTTTCAAATGTTACATTAGTATTTGTAACAAAATAGATGGAGTCAAAGAAGGGCAGGATATCACAGATGGGGTACGTTCTGTCTGCTTTTAGAATTGCCGGATGGACAAGAGGGAGGAGCTGTGTGGCAGGGGTTTTTTTAGTTCTGTAAAGCCTCTCTTCTGGCTGTCACCTTGCATTGCCGGTGGGGTTTTCCTTTAGCCTAGTTAATTCTTTATTTCTGCATGGTTTAGTTACTTCTGCTTCTCAGTTTTCTGTAAAAGTATAGCTGTGAAGAGAACCAAGGTATGAACGTGATGAATGTGGCTTCACTCTGTAGTTCTGGGTAGGGGGTTGTCCCCATATTTCATTGTAATTTTATAGATCTCTTTGTTTTCTTGCACGTGGTAAAGAGGAGGAAGGGAAGGGAAAGGAAGGGAAGGGAGGAAGGAAGGAGATTAGAAAATTACAACACTTCATCTAATAAAGATGGATTTAAGGCAGACCCCCTTTTCCAAAGGTTATGGCAGTTGACAGAGTTGGTTTTTGCTGCAGTGCCTACAGGTCTATCCAGAGCCTCTGCATAGGTTTGAAGGAACCATTTCCATGCCCTTGAAAGTTAAATAGGGTGTAAGCGACTTTCAGAAGGCTTGGAGTGTTTCAGTCCAATCGTTTCGTACATCCACAAGAGCATTCAGCGTTTCCAGGTGCATAGTTGAGGATTAGAGGGTACATCAAAATATTTAGCTACCAAGGACACATGCCACCAGTGGTCAGGGGCAGCAGGAGAAAAGAAAATGCTGTGTTGCTACATTTTGTAACTTTCCTACCTTTGTTTTATAAAGCGTGACAAAGAAGGAGACTGAGGGGTAACTATTTTAGTCATAGTAATCTCTGCAACATAGTAATCTTTGATTTAAGCAAATCAGGACTAAACCACATAAAAGAGTCTTTTTTTACTTTGCTTCTTAAGCTGTGTTTTCCTCTCACACTCTCTCTGGATGGTGTTGGTTTGGTTCTGGAAAATGGGTTACGCATGAAAGACACTTGATGCGGAGTCAAAGGATTTTTTAATACTTTTTTTCCCCCCAAGTACATGGTTGGTTTTAGACTGGGAGGCAGCCCTGTGATTTATAACAGCTTCAACTGACTCAACCTACTGTGAAACATTAGGAAAAATCCGCAAGGCTACTGATCCATGTATTCTGTGTATTCCAACTAAGCAATTGTAAGCCTTCTAAAGAGTTTTGTGAATCCTTTGAATCAATAGTAAAATATATACATATTCAGGGAACTAATTCTTGGGCAAATAACCTACTCTAGACAAATGTTGTAAGGAACTATCCTGCTGTGATCAGCAGTGCTGCAAAACTCTGATGAATAAAGATCGTTCCCCAGATAAACCTTTAAATCTTTGGTCATAGAAAATTTGCACTGGTACGGGGTTATATTATGACTCAGTGGGCAATAACTGGTGTTACAGCTGCTGGAAGAGAATCTCCTTAGCCCTGTTTTCTTTCACTAAACGCCTTTCCTGCTCTTTCCTCTGTGCACCTCTCATAGTGAAGTTAGAGTTGAACCTGGTGATGTCCTCCCTGGTACAGTCTACTGGATACTGAAGCATCCAAACGGGGGATTTGATCTTCCCCCCTCTGCAGCCGCCTTTTCTTCTCGGTGGTCTGTGTCTTTACTACAAGTGTCCACGTGTTTGGTTCATTTTTTCTGCAATATCACCAAAGAGAGGCGAGGAGGGAGAGAAGCAAGGATTACACCCAAAGGCGACTGCACTTGAACCAGTTGAAGATAAGTGTCATGCAATTCGTGTTGAGCAGTCAAAGGCACCTGAACATACAAATCTGTCTCATCACCTTGTCCACCGTCAGAATTGGTTTTCCTTGGGCACGCAGGTCTGCTGCACCATTGTGACTTAAGGGTGGACTTCTGACTTTTTAAGAATACGCTCCTTGAGAGAGAAACACCTTGGCATGGAGACCAAAGAGCAGTACCATATGGATGTGCTGATGGTGACTTGTTTCTGTGCCAAGCGGTGACTGGCAGGATAGAGGTTCGGGAGGATTGTGATCAGTAATACTGCTTGGCATTGACAACTTATATTAAATGCTGCCTTCTGGTTCGAGGTAAATGGGGCTTCTTTGAAAAGCTTTCAACTGCTAATCAGCTAGAGGTGGTTCAAGTGTCTCCTCTTTTCCACCTTGTAGGACTGAATGATGCCCCAACCCCCTGTCTTCCCTCCCTTGTGGGGCTGAGGGTCTCACTGCTCAGGATGAGAGCAGCCAGGCACCACCAGACAGCGGCATCGCTGGGGCCTCCACAGAGCCACACAAAGCATGGCCAAAGAGTCTGCTCCCCCACCCCTGCATTTAAAAGGTTTCTTCTCGGTGTGGACCTTCTCCCAGTAGTAGATGTCTTCAGTGAGTCTTGTTAATAGTTAATCACTGCCTGAGATAACCCTCCTTGTGATGTAATTTGACATACTGCTGTCAGTGGGATTAAACATAGTAATCTTTAAAAATGATTGGGAATTTGCCCTAGAGAAAAAACTGTTATGATTAATTTCTACAAATGATAAACCACTCCTTCTTCAAAATACTGCATGCTATGAAGTGTGATTTAATCCATTTAACTACGGAGCCTGATGCTCCTGACAACTGTGACTCAAATGTCATCACAGAAAGTGATATTTCAAGTGGCAGGGTGGGATTAGAAACCCGCTGAAGATTTGTCAAAGGAGAAGTATGTACGTAATTTTTAGATAAGTGATTTGACTAAACCACTTCCGCTGAAGAGACATGCGGCTTAGAAGAGAAACGTACGCTGCTACACTAGAAAGAACATTCGACTGGGGGAGGCAATCCTCTTAGTGATGATGATAGAGAGAAAAACACAGGATACTGGGGAACAGGAGTTGTCTATACAGAAATATATTAATTTTTTTTTTCCCCCTTGGAAAATAAGATCTCATCTGGGCTTGTATAAGGAAGGAGCCAGTCTCGATACTCGGGACCTCGGGACTGGCTGATACATTCTTCTTGGTTTTGCTTTGTGTGTTCTTTTGAAATACAAAGTAAGACCATGATAACTTACGAACTCTGTGAACGTTTTGTAAATGCAGTAAAACCTGAAACAAGCACCAAAATGGACATTCTGTGTCCATCTAGACTTTATGTAGCTCTATAGTAAGTTAGAAATTTTGTTCACATCCACCAAGTCTGAGGTCGGTGCAGTTACTACGTTAGCTGGGAATTGGGCCTTGTTTGGGATTCTTGACATACTTCTCTTACTGCTTTGCCAGTCCTCTGAAACTCGTGATTGCTGTTACCTATTCTGCCAGCCTAGCTCTATGATTTATAGCTCCTTACAGCATCCGTGCGCTCTGAAAGGCAATAAAAACACTTGCATGAGGTTCTGTACTTTTATGTGACCGAATCTCAGATTTGATCAACTGCAGTGGAAACTACATTTTGTGCAAGAGTTTGTTCCCGCAGCCGCGTGGGTCCACCTTGACCTCTGAGGACCTAGCTGAAGGTCCACTTGCCTGTGCTGTATGGACTAGCCCAGCACTGTGTTTTTACCACCTGTAGGAGCCCTGTTGTTGAGAAGTCTTCCTTCAGCCAGGCTTGTGCAGCTCTGAGATTGCAGATGTATTATGGAGGGTTTGGTTTGCAGTACTGCTTAGCCAGAGGGCTGAGGAGAGAAAGCAATAACCCTGCCTGACAGGCTGACCTTGAGCTCCTACGTCAGGAGTGGAAGTTGGGTGAAAAGCACACATACCTCTTACTTGTTTGAAGTGGATTCCCTGGGAAAAAAATGAACATGAAATCTGACAATGCTTTTTTGTGGAATCATTTTTCAGAGAAGAGCTGCTCTTTGATATCTGTGATAGTTTGCTGCTCTGATCTGTCATGCTGCAGACTTTCTCCGCTAAGGTGTTTACGAAGCACAGATAAGTGACTGACTGTAAGCCTGGCAAGGAAAGCTGAGGCCATTTTTTTTTTTTTCTCTGAAAGGAATTTTGCTGGAGCGCCAGTATTTTTTGAAGTCCTCCTTTCTTGTTGTTGCTATTCTGTTCGGGTTTTGGGTGGAACCTGCAGGCTGGCTTCACTGCAGAAGGGCCGGGTGCGCCTTTAAGAGGTGGAGGTGTCTTTGTGCAGGTTGTGCCGGGGAGGAAGTGGCTCCGCACCGCAGGAGCCTGGCAGGAAAAGGCTGGTGCTCGGGTGGCCGCAACTTAAACTGCCACTTTTCACTCTAAGAGGGAGCGAAATAATTGTCACGTTAACTTCCCATTTGTTGTTTGTTTGTTTGGGGGGTTTTCCCCTTTTTCTTTTTCTTTTTTTTTTTTTTTTCCCCGACGCTGTCAGCTGAAGCGCTGTCCACTAAAGGCTGCACAATTGTGGCACAGTTTGGTACATGAAACTTGTCTCAAACTCTGTCACGGGCAGCGCTGAAGTGGGAGCGGCGTGGGAAAGGGTGATGCTGGTAGCAGCACTGATGCTGGTAGCAGCACTGGGCGGCCACCGGCAGAGGCGAAGGTCTGAACTCTTAAAAACATAAAAGGCCCCCAAAGGGCGGGCAGCCACCCCGAGCCAGGCTGTCCCGCCGGGGGCAGGGACTGCAGCCCGCAGCCCCCGCCCGCCTGCGTGCCTCAGTTTCCCCTCGGCAGCGGCGGGACGGTGCCGGTCGCTCCGCCAAGCGGGAGCGCCGCGCTGGCGGCTGACGCGCCTCGGTGGCTGGCGCTGCTCCCCCCCGCGCCAGCAGCCAGGACCTCCCCGCCCGTCGCCCCTCCTCGGGCCCGGCTCGCCCCGCCGCAGCCCCGCCGGTACCTCCCGCCCCGAAGCGGGGCGGCGGCCGGTCCGGAAGGAAACTCCCGGCCGCGGGGGCCGCCCGCCGCGGGCGCTGCTCCGCCGCCGAGGCCGCTCTGGACGCTAATTAGCATGACTAGTTTGATGGATTTAGTCAACAGCATTCAGCAAACGGGGTAGGGGGGAAACAAGAGTGTAAGATTTCCCAAATCTAAAGACTTTTCAGCCCCGGTGCCCTTAATGGTTTGTTATGCGGCCTGGAACAAGTGTTGCTTCCAATTAATTGATCGAGGGGATTTATTTTAGTATTCTGGCCGGATGCCAGAGACACGGGCTTTGTCCTAGCGTTTTAAGCACCACCCCTCCTTGCAAGTTTGAAATGTGAGCTGCCTGGGTGCTTTTTTTTTTTTTTTTTTTTTCTCCTCTCTTTCTCTCTCTCTCCCTTCTGGCAAAGTGACTGTGGCTGCGTGTGTGTGTTGTGTGTGTGCGTGCGCGCAGGAGTATGAGAGGAGGAGGGAGAGGTGTAATGGGAAAGCAAGAGATGGATCACTAGAGACAGAAAAGAAAACCATCAATATCAGTAACATGCAGCTGAGGTGAGATTTTTCTGAGTGATTTTCTTAAAACCCTTTCAGAAGATTTAAAGCAGCCTTCTGCCATGCTGTGCGCTGAAGACGTACTCCTAAGCAATGTCATAGGGATGCTTACATGTATATTGCCGTTTTAGGTCTGTTCGCGTACGTGTGAAGTTTTAAAGCTTAACCTGATTCTCTTTATTGTCTCTAGAGGGTTGTAGCTTGAGCACAAATAGCCTGTTGGCAAGTACGGCATGAGCCCATTAGCAAGACTCCATCTGTGATTGGTTTTGCCTGGAAACCGGGAGACAAGCGATGAATAATTGATGTGTGTTGTGCAGTAGCTGGACAGGCAAAGAGGAGAGAGGGAGAAAGAGAGCAGGGTGCCCTCAGAGGGGGGAAGAGAGAACAAGCTTGGAAATAGCTACTAGCTGCCTTGTGCTGAGATGAAGGCAACCCCGGCTGTCTTTGTTCTGCACTGGCTGGTTTCTGCCTAGAAGTGTTTGCAGACATATGTGGCCTTTTCCTGCAGCAGCAGCAGCAGAGAGGCGGGGGAGCAGAGGAGGATTAGGCTTTTGAATGAAACGTAACTTGGGGGTAAGTTGGTGTCTTTGGGGGAGGGGGCCGTACGCGTGTAAGTGGGGACGCGTGTGTGTCTGTGTTCGCCTCAGCCTGCCCGGGAGCTGCGTGAGCGAGTGTGTGCGCGAGTGTGTGCGTGTGTTCGAGCGGGGTGTGTGTGCCAGCGCCAGGGTGGGTGCATTGTGGGAAAGGCGGTGCTGCCTGTTGTCAGAGGGGGTGGCAGGCAGGCCGGCTCCACCGGGAAACTGGGACGGGTGTGCGTGCAGCCACCCTCCGCTACGGCTGCCCCCGAAGAGGTGTGGGGATGCGAGATGGAAATTCATGGCTTGTTAATTTAACTGGGCTTTACCATATTTTTATTGTAGGGGGGTGAAGCTTTTAAATTTCACAAGAATCTTGCTTATTGTATCTGCGATCGTAAAGCCAAAAGGCAGCAGCAATTACCGGTGGCATTTTCTCCAACTTCACTTTATCTGGCCCTGTCAAAATGCGACGAGCTGTTCTGCAAACAGCGACAATACCACTGCCACCATTTCATTTTTACTGTCTTTTATAAAGACCCTGCCGTGCAGAACTCGCATCCGTGGCGAGTGGTTGCAAAGAAGATACCAAAGTAGTATCAGTAGCAATAGCGGTCTCAGGTATTCAACTTGACGAGTTTTTTGCCCCACGTCTTGAGTAGTAACAAGTGTCACCTTTATCTCTTTGCCTGTTTAAAAACTAAAAAGATTATTTAAGTGGCATATTATTTATGGAGTTTTCAGAAAGTTTCAAACTAGTGATGCTAGAGTGAAATTTGGGATGTTGATTTATTTTTTTTCTTTGTTTAGTTACTTGGATCAAAGCAAATCATAACTTAAAACTGAATAAAATGGCATATATTTATGTATGGAAAAAAATGAAATGCAAGGAGCTTGTATGGCTTCGCTGTTTGCAACTCAAGACATTGATAGCATGGTTTGCTGGGGGAAGAGAATTGCTATGCTGTATATAAGCAGCTCCGCCGTCGCTGAGTAATGTGAAATAGATTTTGCCTCAGGTAGTGTCAGTCATCCTGTGTCCACTAAAGTCACTGTCAAAAGAAGTGTTGGCCTGAATCATGGAAACTACTTCTCCTGAGTTCAGGTGAGCCCATGATAAAACCTGACTGAAAACCCCTTAATATCTGTCAATTTCAGATGAAATAAATGCTCTCTGTATACAGATTTCATGGGGTGAACTGGCCTATTTGAACCTCCCTTTATGACAGCTGCTCAGCTTGCTTCGGAAGACCGCATAAGGTGCTATTTGTTCTGCGTATCTGTAGATTTTGGAGAGAAAAGTTACTGCAAAGACAGTTTGCTTCAAGAAGTCACGTCTCGGTCAGATTAAGCTGACCAGGTCATTAGACTGGGATGACCCAAGAGAAACAACTTTGCATGGATGAAACACGATGTGGAAATGGAAGTACATAAAATTAAGACCCAACCTAAATTGCTCTAAGTTACCTGATATTTCCTTTAAGTTTTCATCAAGTTAGAACTTTATTACAGTTATATTGGTACAGTAAGTAATTATCAGCAGCTAATCATGCATAAAACTACAAGCTCCTCTCAGTTGAGCAGAAGCATGCTTCCTCTGTGCTGTCACTGATCTGCTTAGCAGGATTTTGTTCCTCTTTTTGCTTAGTGCCTAAGTCAAGATGGCAGTTAAAGTGTAGTAGAACTTGCAAACAAAAGTTTGTTTTTAAATAAATTTACCTGTGAAGAGCTCAGTCAGTAATGCTTCAGTTTGAGTTTAAGCCAACAGAGGAGTGTTACTAAAGGCTCAGTTTCGAATTTATGATTAAAATTTTGATTTGAAAAAATACTTAACATTAATGTGATTCCCCCCTGCCTCACTTTTTTACCCCTTTCTGGAGGAGCCATCAGAAAATCTGGGGGGAAATGTGTGCAAGTGCAGTGCAATTTCACTAGTAAGGAAGCCGTCTGAACGTGGAAGGTGCAGTTTCATGGTAGCAATTGAAAATACTGCTCATAGGAGAGCTCTGAGACTTGGTCTTAAGCCTTTAATCTTACCTAGAGCATAATAAAATGGACACAAATGTCAAATCTGTGCTTGCCAATGTCTCCATGGTTCTGGCAGAAATGTTGCAGTGTTTGTGCACTCCTGTTGGTGTTACTTGTGCCAGAAGTAGCATTTAATCCCTTATTCTGGATGCTCCAAGAACACCCAAGGAAGCTTGTCCCCATGTAGTACACAGGGGACAGCTGTTGGCTACAAAGAGAAGAGGACTGTGCACACTGACAGTGCGAGAACAGAGGATGCTTTGGGCTCAATTAATAAACAGGTTGTTTTTGTAGCAACAGGTACTGTATTAATTACAGTGAGATAATTTAGAGAGAATGGTCTGGCAAAATAGGCCTTCTGTTGTCATAAAGGTTAGTATAGCAATTAGTTAGATTAAGAGAGTATCTGAATTGGCCCCCCAGTTACAAGATGTGTGTAACTAAGACAAGAGAATAAAGTCTTTCTATATCATAAGGTAAACTAAGGATACAGCAGTTCCCATGTTGGTCTCTTCCAGGGGAGGGGGCAACAATCCTCTGTTGTCACAGGCTGTGGCAACAGGAGGCTGCTTTCTCATGACCAGGACACCAGCAAAAGGGATATTACTGATTAGCAACAACGAAAAATCTTACTGGAGTGCAGCCAACAGGAAACTGTCACTATGGGATTTCACAGTGTAACTTCTTTTTTCTCTCACGACAAAAGTAAAGACAGAACATTATATTAACCAGTAAAAGAGCTAACCAAGGAAGGAGCTAACCAGGAGAAAGCCAAATAAACCCCAAACCTTACCATGTGGAACATTGCTAAAATGATATTGAGAGATCTCAGTGCAGATGCGTTCTGGTTTTGTTCCTCTTGAGAACGGAGACTGCCACAGGAATACCTTCTTCTGAGGCTGCTCTTGGAAGTGGAACTTCTTTTTTTGTCTTGGGTGGAACAAACAGAAGAGGCTGCTGTTAACAGACCACTATGAAACTGCTTGTAAGCAGCTGGAAAGCAAGGCTTTTTGCTCAAGTGGTGTGTGTGTGGGGTGGGAATAAATGGAAAAAAGTGGCTTCCACCCAGCATTGCTCAGCTATTGCTGTACTGTAGTTCAGAGCTTTCCAGGCTAGAGCTGGGTGATCTGATCCGAGTATCAGCAGGCTTGCTGGGCCCTGTGGATGGTTTACTGCCTCCAGTACCTTCCAGCATGCAGCGTGGAGTGCAGCATAGTGTATCCTGGGGGGTTTAAAAATATCACTGTAATGAAGTGACCCCACTGCCTGTACTCTAAATTTCCTGGAGTTTGCTGCAGTTGTTTTCCTTGTGCTGCCTTTTTAGAAGAAAACAGAAAGTTCTGTGAAAAAAAAAAAAAATCCCACTAGATGTGGCATCTGTTCCACTGTAGTGTAGAGTTACTGATTGTTTCTTTGGAGTGACCAAAGCAAACAGATCCTTATAAAAATAGCTAAAAATTAATACACTGGAAAAAACACACCAGTTTAATAACTCTTGACTTTTATAACAGTAGGATAGGGACAAAAATTCCACCAGGTATACCTGCTTCTGAAATACTTATGCAATGGAATAATTAGGTATATGAAACAGTTGTTCAAGAAGTAACTAAAAATCGACTTCTTCAATGTTGGATCATTTGAAGTTACTGAAAAAAAACCCCTTTTAAAGCAGAATGTAAGGGGATGAGCTAGCCTTCAAACGAAACGGATGTTTCAGTAATTATCAGAGGTGCGCCGATATGCGATAAAGCAAAGCGGTAATAGCTTTTAACGCGTGGTGAAGAGTGTGTGTCCGTCCATCCTCAGCGAGAAAGCAGCCAGCCAGTCTGGCACGTACATAGGCTCTTTCACTGAGGATTCAGTAAGGAGGCAAGAGAAGCCCAGGAAGAACACGGGTTATTTTCCCCATTTAAAATTGGAAGTTCCCTGGAGAATTTTCTCCTTAAAATGAAGACACGGTATAGTTACAAGAAAAAAAATGAGTGACACTGGGACAGTAGTTGCTTCAGCAGTGTGGAACATTGCTGCTCTCAGCCCACCTATAATAAATATACGCTATCCACTGTTTAAGAAAGTTGAGTTTTTCAATCATCACCCTAACACCGCGGCTTTCAGACGAGCCTGTCGTGATTTCCTTATTCATACAGATTGCAGTGGTTTATGTAGTCTTGGTCCTTCTTGATCTGTCAGCAGTATTTGCTTCCATTGATCACAGCCTGTTATTTGACTGCCTTGAGAAGCTCGTAGGTCTCCCTGGTTCTCTTAATGGGGATATTCTTACGGATATTTCTCCCAAGTTCTCATTTTGTTGCTGTAGACAGTGTTAAGTCCACTCAGACAGATGTGCCATAGGGTTGTGTCACACCCTTTGTTGGTTTTTTTTTGTGGTGTAAGTTTGGAACTACCTTGGTGAACTTTGGCACTGTACCTGAGGTTCTGTCCCGATTTGGCTGCCAGTTCTGATTTATGATGCATGTTTGGCACCGTGCCTGGCTGTCATGTTTGGTTGTACGTGTGTGAAAACTCGTCCTATCCTGGGTGTAATAAAATGGCATATTTTTGGAAGTAAGAGCCAGTCCTTCATGTTCCCATCTACCTTTTCATCCACGTATGCTCCTACTGGTTTCCTGGCAATAGGGCAATTGAGACTTTAGTCTGGAAGAAACTTCTAAACCTTTTCATCTTTCTGCATATAGACAAGTGCTGTTAAATTGTCCTGTTCCATTCAGCTTTCCAAATGGCTATATATGTTTTCTAACTACTCCTCAGGGTGGAAGTACTGCAGTTCTTTAATGGGCCAGTTTACCTGGGAAGTCCTTAAAGTGACTGTCCAAAGTAATTTGTGGCAGCCAAGAAGTATGCTTCACTAGACAAAAGTTGCATTAGAATCGGGTTAAAAACAGAAACGCCCATCTAAGCTTTTATATGGTCTTAGTCCATTAAAAACCAGAGATTTTAATCTTTACTAAATGACTTTATGGCTCGCAAATATACTTTTAAGTTCTTTGAAAAACAGAAACACAGATAGTCCTCGTGTATTTGCGCTCCTGACTTTAATATGAGGGTGGTCTTCTTTTGAACATGCAGTTAAGCTTCTGTCTGTTATTATTTGTGGCTCCTTGTATCCTTTTCGTAGAAAACCAGCCCAGCACGATAGTGTTAGAGCAGGAAGAGGAGGTAGACAGTGGTTGGCTTTTTGAAGAAGTGTTTGAGATGGAGAATTAGGACGGCAAAGTGATTTTACCTGTAAAGCACAGATTTAATAGATGGCGACTCGCTGTTTTCACTCTTCCGTCTAGACACTTCAACATTTAGTGAGACTAGGATGTTGGCTTTCTGGCTTGCTTGATATTCAGCAAAGCTGCTTCTTTGTCTCCACATGTACAAAAAATACTGAGGCGGGGTGACTTATTTTCTCACAGAGTGAGTTTTGGATTTGGAAAGTTAATTGTTCATTAGTATGCAGTACCCCATAATCTTGGATTATTTATTTTGCAATAAGCAGAACAGAAGATACAGTTTGTAATTTCTGTTAAGAGTAGGTTATAAGAGATCAGAAAAAGAAAGTTTTGAAGTCCCATCTTAAGTGTTGACTTAAAACTGCCCTCTTGAAGCACTCAAGAATCATGTTGCAAGGGCAAAAATGTCCTTCTTGTTAAATGACTGTCATCTAAAATGTTATAGAGAGCTAAATGATTTATTGATGCCTATTTCTGAGGCATTTACCTGCACCTGTAGCCAGCCCATTCCATTTATTTTGCCTTGCTGACAAATTAGCAAGCTATTTGTATGTCAGATTTGGTCAGTAGTCAACTCCCACCCCCTTACACGTTGAACAGCTTTTAATTTAATTGTTTGTAGTGTTGGCAATTTATTATCCGGATAGATGTCACTCAGAGGAGCTCTTTTAAAAAAGAAAAGAAAAACCTGAAAACACCTCATTAGTGCCTTATAGGAGAGAGTATGAGGAGCAGCTTGAGCTTCCAAGCCTTTTCCACACACCGGCAACAAACGATCTCTCTGGTACCTTCTTTTCTGTTAAATAGTTTGGAATGTGAAATACTGGGCTTTGATTTAGTGACTGGCATAAGTTAACTGATTATGGCCTTTGTCATTTTATCTAGACACCTTTAAGAAATGAGCAATCAGAATTACCTGTTGGAGTTGTAACTGAGTAAACGTGTTGCAGAAATACTCTCGGGCAGAGTTGAAGTGCGAGTTACCACCTGCTGTGATTGCACCACTGTTCTTGAATAAGTTTTGCGGGGGATTTAAGGCAAAATTTTTGTGTCTTGCTGAATTGTTTTAGCTTTTGACAGAAATGTTCATCACAGTGAGGATCTAAGTGCTCCTTTTCAAAGTCAGAATGGTGTACACGGGCAATTGCAGGTTGCCTGACCTTAGCTGCCAGGCTGTGTCCTGCCTTGCTGCTCCTCCGGGACACCGCCACTGCTGCTGGCTGCACAGCACCTGCCAGTGTTTCCCAGTGAAATCTGTTGTATGGGTATGTTTCTTAACCTTCATTTATTCAATCTTGCACTTTATAAAACTGATTTAACATAAAAAATTCGGGTTTTGCTATATCAAAGAGGATTTTCTTGTCATGAGAGGGCAGCTGGTGCTGGCCAGTCTGGCCACCTCATTCCGCTAGTGCTCTCCGGGACTGCAGTTGGTGGCAAAACCAAACTGTTTTTTTCTGCTCTCAAAAAGCACCATGTTTGCTAGTTAACACTGTTGGCACTGTACAGCTTGAAATGATTTATGGTCTTACATCTACTTAACCTTTAATGTTTTCTGTCAACATCTATCATGACCTGGTGGCCTATGGTTAGTAAAATGTGCCCTTGCAGCCTGCCAGATACTGTAATGGAATTAGGCCTTTAAAATTATCAGACTTGTCAAAGGGGCTTATAATCCTGTGAGAGCTTTAAGTGGTTCCTTACCTCCACTTGAATACGTATTTGACCTGGTTGAAGTGTTTTTTCTTACTTGTTTTGGTTTTAGTTCCCATTAATACTTTTGAGACCGGGGCGGATGCTTGTTTCCTTGGCATCTTTATAAGAACTCTCCTCACTTCTGTCCCAGATGTCCTTTTTTTGGCTTCTTTTCTCTCTCTTGCACTTGTAGATTAAGCTCTGCAGATATTTCAGTGGGAACTCGTTCCCTTAAGTAGGGGAATAAGGACACTTCGTTATGTGCATTAGTCAGCCAGTGTGCACCAGGGGCTGACACAAGTCAGGAAGGAATGTTAGGCTTGCTTGAAGGGGGTTGGACTCAGCATAGCACTTGGGAGAAGATGCTGAACCAACACCTCTGGAAACAGATGTCCTCTGCAGAGCAAGTGTGGGAAGGACAGTAGCACCATGCAGTTCCTCGTGTTTGCCACCCCTGTGCCCTATCCCGAGCAGGGGATAGTACTGGCGACGCGAGGTGGTTTACCTTCTGCTAGTTGGCTTGCAACTACCTGTGGAAATGCTGCAGGTAGTTTTGTAGCACATTGGTGGTTTAGCTGTGATTGTAACATGGTGCCTGGCAGCCGTGAACGCTGTGGGAGGTTCTGTAGTGTTCCTGAACTGGGAGATAGTACATGGGGCATATCCAATGGAAATTGAAATGTGCGGTAGGGGAGGTGATTTGACCGTGTCACATGCAGCCTGCAGTAGACAAGTTTGGCAAGTCACCTTATCTGAGCCTATTTCCTGAGTCCCACTTCAGAGCAGTTTCCTGCCTTTGTATGGTTGTTGCATATGAACTGTTCGCTTCAAATTATGGCACGTTGTTAAATACTGCTTTTTTTCTTTTTTAGTTAAAGGCTGGTTTGACTTTGGCTGCTGAAGTAGCGCCATGCTGATTCAGTGTCGTGGTTTAACCCCAGCTGGCAACTAAGCCTCACCCAGCTGCTCCCTCACTCCCTCCTGGTAGGATGGGGGAGAGAATTGGAAGGGTAGAAGTGAGAAAACTTGTGGGTTGAGTTAAAGGCAGTTTAATAAGTAAAGCAAAATCTGCACTTGCAAGAAAAGCCGAACAAGGAATTCATTTACCTCTTCCCATCAGCAGGCAGGAGTGCAGCCACCTCAAGGAAAGCCGGGCTCCCTCTTCTGTAATGGTTACGTGGGAAGACAAAGGCCATCACCCTGAACATCCCCCCCTTCCTCCTCCTTCCCTCAGCCTTATTTGCTGAGCGTGACGTCCTATGGGACGTTGCTCTGGGCAGTTGGGGTCAGCTGTCCCGGCTCTGTCCCCTCCCAGCTTCTTGTGCACCCCCAGCCTACTCACTGGTTTGGGTGGTGTGAGGAGCAGAAAAGGCCTTGAGTCTGTGCGAGCACCGCTCGGCAATAACGAAACCATCCCTGCGTTATCCCACTGCTGCCAGCACAAATCCAAAACGTAGCCCTGCACCAGCTACTGGGAAGAAAATTACCCCACCCAAACCCGGCACACTCAGTTTCTTACCACCAGCAGGGTGATGCAAGGTGAGGAAAGAGAATAAAGCTAATGAAATACTGCTGTTGGAAAATATGTCTTGTTACGCACCTTATACGTGTGATAGAGGGAAATGCACTGCATGCAGCCATTTAATTTTCAAGGAAAAGAACTTCAACTGCAGAGATTTTTTTTACGTTTTTATTGTTCTCGTATAGCACAGTCGAGCAAGGTAAAAGAAAATGTGGTCCCTGCCACTACACTCTATATAGGCATTAGTCCCAGAAATTTAATTGAAAAAAAAAAAAGTTTGGATCATCTGAGGTGACGTTATTTGGGATAGACACTGGAACAAACTGGCCTCTGAGTAAGGAGGACAAATAGGCAAATGCACATCCTCTGGGAAGAGTAACTCCTGTGTCATTTCTTAGAGCAGTCGCACACAGTACTGAATCCTGGGCTGGATTGTCCCCTCCTACAGTTACAGGTGTACTTCCCTTTTCCTCGAGGTACGAATCTCGAGGATCTCCTGGGGAATCCACTGCACTAAGCAATCAGAGATGGTGATGTAGGAATGAAAACAGTTATCAGGCAGTCGTGATAACTGTGTCATGAGATGGGCTTGTCCCTTCTAGTCCAAGAATTGAAGTATATTGACCGCTAATATTTTTACTTTGTTTCAGTCTAGTGAATAACCCATCAGCTGTTGCTACCAGATGCAAAAGTGATGAGCGTATGGTAGCAAGGCAGACATTCCACTGTTTTCTGTGCTTTTCTTGGGATACAAGTGAGAAACATGTCGTTGACAGTTTCCTTTTTGAATAAAAGTGTCCACAACATTTTGGAAGGGTTCAAAGTAGATTAGAATTGCTTAATGGAGGGAGAGGAGGGGAGAGGAAAGGAGAGGACAGGACACCTCTCTCAGGCAGCAGCTGCCAGGTGGTGAAAATTTGTGATTCTGTTTTGCTCCTGGGAAGTAGATGTTTTAAAGGTTGTGTGGCTGTCTTAAGAGTACCCAAACTTTTGCTATTCCCACTTTGATGGCTAAGGCGGGACAACAGCTCGGACAAAATGGAGAGCAACAAATGTCTCCTTTCAGTACTCTGCTGTTGTTTATTTGGCTAGATCACAAAGACCTCAGATATAACAGGAAGGAAAAAGCAGTTTATGCAGTCACACAAGCAGCTTTCCACAGTGGAAGTCCACTGATTCAGAATCAGTCCCGATTCTCTGCCGTGCTCTTCTTCGTGTCTAAGTCAAGCAAAGATGATGCTGATCACTGGCAAATGGGACCTTTGTCAATGTTTAGGTTATTTAATCTCAGTGTTGATCCCGAGCTGTGATGGTTTTTTGTTACCAGTATGTTTACTGTGAGCTTCCTACTTCTCATTTAGAAGCGTCTCTCCTGTAGCCACAGCACATGTGCCTTGTGAACCCAGGAGTTTGCTGAAGTCATCCAAGATACCGAGTGACAGATACTTTACTTGAAATATGCATTTGGTTTTCCAGCCATTTAATCGGTTTAAGTCTGTACAAATTGCAAAAGGTGTCGGGGTGACCCAAAGCAGATTGAAATGAGGGAATTTATTTGCACGAGGCAAAGCCTGATCATAAAATAATACTGTATAGAGTTAAACATTTCTTGTTTTAGTGGAGTCCTAAGTAGCCTGAGTATTTCCTCTGCAGCTCCAGTCTGTCTGCTTTCAGCGAGGATTAATGTATATAATATATATACACCTTACATATATAATGACCCTTTCCCCTCACATTGCCTTACTTTTTGCTTCTGTGCCTGCATTTGTGCCGTACCGTGGCTGTCAAAATGTCTGTCTGCTGCAATATGAAAGTAATATTTATTATTCATCGTCTGCACACTGAAATGTCTCTGTATTTGTTGATCTTCACAAAGCATGTCAAACAGTTGATCATTTTTCCAAAAATCTCCCTTTAAACAGCACTTGTTACCTTAAGCTGGAGGCTAATCGTGGCTCTCGGTTTTCTATCAGTGGAGTTGACGTAAGCCACCCTTCTAATTGATTCCATTTCAAGCTGTTGTACAGTTTCACTTAGAATATTTGGCAATTTTTTCAAAGTCTTCTTCAGATGACTTTAGATTATTAACAGACTGAGGCATTTAAAATTTTTTTTTTACCAGTTGTCACCATCTAAAACCGGAGTCTACGGTTGAGTTTCCCCGTATGTATTTCCATTGTTTGCCTAATCTGTTCTGAGATCAGTTTTGCATGAATCGGGGACCCTAGGGGAAAAAAACCCACAAACCTAAATGGTTCTTTCCAGAAGCTTCTGCTCCAGATTTTATTGATGATTAAGATATTTCTGGCCTGTCCTTAACTCCCCTTTTCTTCCTAATTACACTAGAGATTGAAGATTGTGCTGTATACTGCAAGAGTAGTAATAGCTACGTATACCAGTATGGACTCAAGCAGCCAAATAATCCATAAGCAGATTTCCTCCAGTGATGGTAATTTCTCTCTTAAAAGCTGGAAGGTTTCCCTACCTGCATAGGAAATAGAGTAGACTTGTGTTGTGGTTTGACAGTGGGAAGGAGGAGGAAAAAGAGGGAAAGAAAAGGTTACCAAGCCAGCAATTCTTTGGTAATTACAGAATTATTAACATTTTAAATTTAAATTAAACTTTGGCTGCTCTGAATTGCCCATCAGAGCAATAACTTCTGCCTAACTTGTACAACCCCTTCCTATTTTTCTACAAAGCTGCATATGCTTCCCTTTTCATAACTGGAGGTCTGAAAATTTACCTACTCTCCACTGAACTTTGGTTTTACATGACACGAAAAGCACGCACCTTTTGAGAGACAGTTTTACCCAGTTGCAGTGCTGAAATGTGGAAGGCATTAAGCTACAACGGTAGGGAGTTCTGCAGAGTGAGGCTGAGCTCACCTGTAGTGAGATCTACAGATAAAACGTGTGAAGGTGGAAATGACATTAAGGGCTGTCT
>JANIJG010010853.1:25974-36004 GCA_024611175.1 Megaceryle torquata | reverse complement strand
AGACAGGTGAAGGTGCTAGGGTAGGTGTAGTTCTACAACAGAAATGGCCTTTCGCTGACGCCGCTTGTGTCACTCGAGGAATTAATAGAAGCTGTAAAATGGCAAGATCACTTTTTTTTTTTCACAATACAAACTGTATTTGCAATAGGTGCGTATTTCATACTTTTTGAGGGTGGTTGTGCTGGCAGAGTATCTGTTGAAATGGTCACAAGGAATGCACATACTCCTGTAAATAGCCACATCTCTTACTGCTTGCATAAACTTTCCAGCCTTTTCACTAAGCACTGTTTTCTGGGTAACGTTCTGTTGTTCTCTCATGCTGTGATTCCTTCTCAGACTGTTAGTGTAGTTAGTATGAGAATGGATTGCTGGCTTAGGAGGTGAGTGAAGGTGTACATTCTAGCAAATTTGTTTCCAAAGATTCTCTCCTGGATATTCTTCAGTATCTCTCTCTGAAACTTACCCATAACATCTTTTTTTGTTTGCGTCATGGGTAACAGTAAACCTGCCTGACTAGGCTCTGTCAGGGGAAAGATTGGTAAGCAGCTGAACTACCCAAAAATGTTATGCAGTTGTTCATGAAAGTCTTCTCGGCACTATGGAAATGCATAAATAAAGCTTTACCCCTTGAGAGCCATTTTTGGGGCAGTCTGATGCAGACCTGTATGCAAATTGGAGGTTTCAGTCTGGAAAGGCTTGATCCCACCTGGAGTTTCATTTTGAGTTTCAGGTTCAAAGAACTATCAAAGAAATTATGAACTCAATTTAAGGAGCCTTAACTTTATTGACAACAACATCTTCCATTATTGCCCAAAACTATTGACCAAAATGCATCCCAACTCCTCTTATTCTTCCAGCAAGCTCAGCTGTGATTCCTTTGATAACTTCCTGAAGAAGCAGTTTAACCTGGTTTCAGTATAAAAATACTCTGAGCAAAACCTGGTTTTCATATATTCCCATTGTTTTGTGGCTGGTCTTTTTTCTCTTCCATGCAGCGACCTACCCTTGGGAAAGAAATTGGGACTTGACAGAGCAAGGCATGTTTGCAAATTGAGCAACACTTGTCTAAACCACATATGTGAGCTTTTTGTAAATGAATTAAAATGCAGTTATGCCTTTTACACCGGTATTGATGTGGTCCATTTTTTCCAGCCAAATGGTCTTTAAGTGTATTTGGAAGATCTATTCAAAGATAAATACTGCTGCTAGTCATCTTTTTCCAGTGTTGGTTTGCTTCTGTAGAAATGTGTTTGTTCAGTTTTGGGGGGTTTTTTTTGCTTACCTTTTAGGTTTTGACAAATAAACCAGTATTTGGATGAACCGGCAATAACATGGGACAAGCTCTCTCCACATTCTGGAAATTTAAGTGTAATATTTATTTGTAGCATTTGATAGTAGCTTATCTAGAATATCATGCTTGGCCTCTTTAAGCATCTTCTTAATCCAGCAGTAATGGACTGTTGATGTTACAGTTAAGTGAATGCAACCTGTAAAATGATAATCCAGTGATTGACCAACCCATTACCCAAAGCAGGGCTAGTATTTGTCCTCCTGTGGAGCCAGTTTGCAGAGAAGAGTCCTTTCCCTACCCAGGGCAGCCTGTGCTGAATGCAGAAAAGTGACATTTGTCAGTTCTGACCTATCCCTATGCACTGTGCGTGGGCAGGCAGGGAGCGCACCCCAAGTTACTTTGGTTATTTTGCTGTAGGTGGTTTGTCCTTTTGAAAATGAATCGTGTTCTCAGCTGTACAGTGATAACTTGAAGCAACAATTCAGAGTAAAACCAAATCAGTAATGTGGTTTGGGTTTAGTAATTGTAGAATTCAGCTATTTATCATAAACTGAATTCTTTAATTTCTGTAAATTACAATTAGAAGTTTATGTTTTCATTGAAACAGAAACAAAGCATGAGAGTGTAAGTTCAGGCAAAACCTTACAACTGCAGACCTACAGAAAGCTCGGGTAGGTGAAACACACTCAGGACCAGGACCTGCTGCGTGCGTAACCAGTGTAGTGGTCCTCATCCCCGCTCGGCTTCGCTGAAATGGTTCTCACTCTTACGTCTAGAAACAGGATTGAAGTTGTGTGGCCTCTCTGGGCTGCATGACTAAGGTGCTGTTAGTAATCCAATTCCAGAATAAAGACAGCTGAACAAACAGTTAAAACCCCCAAAACATAATCAGGGTAACCGAAGTCCACGAGCACAGGAATAACAAAATGCCAATACACAAATCCTGGTAGGCAGCACACCTGAATTTGACATTGGTCAGGGTGAGGAAGAACTCCCTGAGTTCAGGGAGATACTGGGTACTGGTAAGGGGAAAATCCAAGCCTCTAAGAACAACACTCGAGGTCAGATGTACTTTCTGCTTTACAGGCTTATGCTTGGCAAGAGTATGTATGACTTGAAAAGTTCAGTTAACAAAACCTTTGAAGAATTGAAGTATGAAGCGATACCAACATTTTGTCTCAGATGTGAAAACAGGTTTACAAGATCTCTCTCCTGCTGTCGGGGAAGAGGCTGGTCAGTGTTTTGGTAGATCTGCCTGAGTAGGCAGACGGGCAAACGTACCTGCCTGCCTTTCCTGCATGACAGCTGTACCCATTAGTCTGCATTTGTTATCTCAGTATCTCTAGTGCCATATGTTCTTTTCCTTAAAGAAAGGGGTATATAATAGTTAGGACAGATGTGAAAAGCAAAATGGCGTAAGCAGAGGAACGATTCGGAACAAGACTGAAGTGATTAATCTTGACACCAGTAGTCTTAGCCAGTTTATGATAGAACTGAACCAATATGTGCTGTACAGTTCCTTTCACTGTCCCTGTCAAGGGAAGGTATCTTTAATCAACTTGTGATTTTAGTTTCTGTCTGTCTGCTTATGACTCATTAGTGTTTGTTGTTCCATCCTTTTCGAGCCGAGTGGCTTGTACATTGCTTACTAATACGTTTCAGGAGTGTTGCCGATTGGTTTTTGTAGACAGTCTATTCAGTCTGCACAGCAGAGAGGCTCATGCAACTGTTTTTGTTTTGTTTAATTATATTTCACCAGTACAGACTCACTGAGGTAAATACTTTTTTGAAACACCTTAGAAAACAATGGTATTAAAAGCATGAAATGTAAACAGGAAGGAATTAGCATTAAATTACAGTGAAACGGCAGCTGGAAATGTAATCGTGTAGACACATTTTATAGCAAGGAATTTAAAAGCAGCTCTATGATCTGTTGTAGAGTTGCACAGATTTACCGTGTGTCAGAAGAATGAAAAGTGTAGGACACCACCCCTTCATGTGTGCAGTAGAGAAGTGTAGTTTCTCCTCTTAGGGAGAAGTTCTTTGATTTCTATTTTATCCTCAATTCTGAAATCTAGAAGGTTATTTTTTGTTCAGAGAAGAGCATCTTTGGGGGAAAAAAAAGTGTCTGCTATTACGAATCTCATCTTTTTCTTCCTTCTCCTTGTCTGCTACTTTTTCCACAGGTAGTTACCAACAAATACAGCTCTAAAACATAAATGGGATTCTCATTATTTGCTACCTGCACTTGGTTTCGTCTTAGTGTTAATGAGCATTAGTTCACAATAGTTTCCCATCATCCTAACATGTTTTAGAACAGGTAATCTTAAGATTAAGGAGGATAAGTGAGGATCCTTAAAAAGGCTTCATCAGAGTTTGATTCCTACATTGATAACAAGGTAGGGACTTAGGATACACACACAGTTCTAGACTATGTTCTTTGTAACTGGTTTTAACCTGATTTGTTGCTGCTGCTTATGTATTTACGCTGCTGCTTAATGTATTAGGAGGAAATAGCATATCATAACTGAGGTACTGGAAGGCAATTTAAGATACACTTTAGCATCTGTTGCTAGGAACGTAGAACAAGTTCCTCTGTCCCAGTTCAACACAATTTTGAAAGAGCAATACTGTGTAAGGTTGCTGGAAGAAGGTGGGGAATTCCCAGTGAATTTACTATGGGATTCTTTCCATAATAACCCACTTGGCTTTTCATGGTGAAGCATGGGGCTAAGCTCTGCACCTTGGTATATCCTCCTTGGCGAGATGCAGTGGCTGAGTGGCCCGGTCGAGTCCGCATGCCCACCACAGGAAGCATATGCCTGTGGAACTGGGTGTGCGGGGCCGAAAGCCTAACGCAAAGGTCAGTGCTTCTGCTCTGCCCAGAAACCAGCAGGTTGCTTTGTGATGGAGAGGGTGGTGTCAGCATCCTTGACCCTAGAGCCCTAGGAAAGTAGTTGGAATTCTACCTAGCAGATAAAATCCCATCCTTGCAGATTTAGGTTTTGTAGTTCTCCTGAGCGCGCTCAAGACTTTACCAGCAGAGTTAATTTTCCTCTAGTTGTTCCTCCCATTCCCCATAAATAAAAGAAAAACTGTTGAATAAATTCTCTCTTCTTGTGCATTTGAGTTCTGACATGATAGCTAAATGACTCCTGATACACATTTTACAATTCAACCTTTAGGATTAAAATGCTGCCTCAGATATGAAAATGAACGAAGCATATTGTGAATGAGACCTGCACATGCCTCTTGTCTTTTGGACATGTAATCTCTATGCATCATCATGTTTCCTTCTTCACATTCTATTAATTTTTTATGAGCTTCATCGGAACTGTAAAGCACAAGCTGTTTTCATGTAGATGGTTTTTATGGTGACTAAACATTGGAGAAAGGAAAACAAATAATTGTCCCAATATACATATTGCCTGGGATGAACAGATTGATTTAAAATGCACTGCTCCAGTGCCTTGTATAGGCAGCAGGCTTGTATGATTCAGTTCTTATTTCCTGGCCTTCAGTTTGCTAATCCTCATTTTTTTCAGCTTGTCATTATTTTGAGCTAAGCCTGTTGCCTTTTTAACTAATACAAGAAGTTTATACGTGTTGCTTTCATTGTGGAGGTAAACGTGGAGTTGAATCATTAGCTGAGAAGAATTGCTGGGTCTTTTTTGAAGTTAGTATCCTACATCTCAGAAAATTACTCCTTTCTTTTTTTTCCCCTTCCACTTTTGATCTTAGATGTCACATATGACAAATGTATGAAACTCGTTATGCTTCTAAGAACAAGAGCTAATGTTTAATGTCCATTTATGTCATTTATCTTTCCTAATGTCAATGAGCATGTGCACATATAAATGCTTAATTTTATTTTGAGTTCCACTTTGTTCTTGGCTTCATAAATTCTTTGTAAGAGAGATTACAGTGAACTTGACTGTTCAAGCTGTGAAGGGGAAAACCAGCAGTAGTAACAAATGTGTTCATTTCCGAATACAAGTAACGTGATTTTGAAACCTTTTCTTCCTGTATCTTTTCTATGAAGCTTGATGTTTCTGTGTTCCTCTTCGTATCAGTAATATAGTTTTTTTACTCTTTACTTATTGAAGCGTCTTCAGGTGTTTCTTCAGTCATGTTTGCTGATCTCTTAGTCTTTTAACTATTTGCTTAGATTTTTAAGGCTGAGAAACCAAAACTAGGTACTGTATTCCATCAAACAGTTACTTTCACTTAAGTAGCAGTTATTAAAATGTTGGTTCCATTTCCTTCCTATGTCCCATCTTTCTATTCCTTGCCATATTTTGATGATTTCATCTAGTTTTTTACAGTGCCGTGTCTTTATCCTGAAAAAGCTGTACAGGTTCAGAACCCACTCATGTTTTAAACTGGTGCAAATGGTCATATCAACCTAAAGAAAAAGCAGCGTGGCATCCACTTGACCATACATACACTTGGTTTTGCTTCCCCGTCTTGTCTTTTTCTTACCCAGAAATGTGCCATCTGCGAATTTTGTCATCCTACTTTCAAACTCTTTTTCCAGAGTCTGGGTGAATACATTAAATACCTTTATTTTTTCACGTGATTTTGACCCCCCTCACATGCTAATGGTTTCTCATACCGCCAGCTGTTGATTCTGTTTGTCTCTCCGTTAAGTGGTTCCGGGTGGATGGCAAACCCTGTTTGCCACGGATCCCGTGACTGCTGAATTTCTTGATAGTCTATTGCCAGGGGCTTCTTCCAAGGCTCTCTACAAAGGCAACTGAGGTACATGAAGAAGATTCACTTCAGGCGTGTCTTCAGTGACACCTTCAAAGAGCTGTACTGGTTTACCTCTGCCGTATGTTCGGTTATGTATTTCTGGGTATTAAATGAAGGTTAACTGCTTTGAAGCCCTTACAACGGAGACTCTGCAGACCTCAGATGTTCCACTAATAAAGCAAGCAGTAGGTTAAATTGCCAGCCAAACTCTGCGCACTAGGAAGGAGGACAGCGCTTGTTACTGTTGCTTGCGGTGTTGCCATTGCAGAGCGCAGTTATATCCTGTGTAGTTGTGGGGCATAGGGTAAATTGAACTCTTTGGAGCTCCTGTCTGGTCCTGTAACTGTCCATATTAACAAATATTAATTGCTGCACCTCTCCTTGAACAAAATTTTCAACTGTCTTGTTCATAAGACTTAAGATTTCACATCAGTGATAAAAGCCTTGCAGGCACAGTAAGAGCAGGGGTTTTGCTGACGTTCTGGGGGAGGTCAGCTGTCTGCCCCTGCGCTCTGTTTTTATAAATCTGGTACATAGCCTCATGATCTACCAGACCAGCAAGGTCAGTTTGAGAAAGCAGATAAAGGAGACAGTGTTGTTTGCCTGCTGTTTGCACCATGCTGGGTAGATGGACTCTGGTCATGTTGCCTGTGTGGGATTTTTTTTCTTAATTCATCATGCTTTACTGTAGTCATTTGCACAAAGGATGCTTTTAAACGAGTAATGAGAGCTTTCCTGTTTGGCAATTGGTTGAACTGAACTTTGTGTCACAGCTCTTTACGATTCACTCATACAAGCCCTGAAATATTCAAGGCTAGTAGGGGGGCAAGAAGCTCTGTCTGGCTCATGCTGTTTCTAGGAAAAAGGGAGTCTTGGGGGTGGGGGGAGGTGGTGGAAAACCCTGCAAAGGCTTACAAATTATGCAGTGTTCTTTCTGTCCATGAATAGTTTCTCTTGTGAGTGAATGAGGTTGTATTTTTGGACTCGTGGATGAAGCAACTTTTGCTACAACTGGCTTTTCTCCAAAGTACACTTTCTGTGCTTATTCTATTTATTTTTATTATTTTAGAAATGTAACGATAGCCTGAAAGTGATCTGAGGGCCTGAGTCAAGCATCCAGAGTGCAGTTAGTCATGTTGTAGTATTGCAGACCATCTTCCTGGGTAGCAAGGCTCTCTCAAGCAGAGAATCTCTCTGGTTATAGCAGACATTTCTTTCTCTGGCTTCTCATCTTTCTACTGAGAACTGCCTCACCCTTTCACAGAAAGTCAAAAGCTGAATCAAATTCAAATTTCAGGCTGTTATTCTGCACCTTTTAAACAGTGTGATAGGATTGTACAGTTCCATCCTGCACGAAGATCACTCATGTAATAAACAGCCTCAGCTCCTTTGAGTTGGTGGCCTTCTGGGACCTCAAGACCTAATCTGAAAGGTCAGTTTGAAATGTGTTCATTTTAACTTCTGGGGCCAGTGGAGATCCTGGTATAAGGTACCAGCTTGTTTAGATTCAGTTGTATTCCATCCTACTACTTACTCTAGTATAAATCACACCTTTGTGCTTTAGCCTACCTTACTTTCATGTGGGAATAAAAGAATTTTGTTACAAGTTTTATGAGAAGTCATTATTTTTAACTTTAAAAAAGCACGTGCAGTAAACTCTAATAATATGACAAAATTTGCCAACCTTTACATAACATTCCTGATGCAATCTGGTTTTAACTATAGGGTGTTCTTTCTACTGGCTATGAAGGTGAGTGTGTGCCTATCAGTTTCATAATGGTTTTACAAGCTTTGCTGATCACTTCTCAAGACATCTGCATTGCCAAGTCCAGTTTCCTGAGCTGTAAAATGTAAAAGATGTCTCACAAAAATAATTAAAATAACTAATTAGAAGTGAAAATTGCAACCAAACAAGTTGAGGCAACTTTTAAAGAATAGACTTTATTACAAATAGAGAGACCCCCTCTTCAGCTGTGGTTTTAGTAGTATCTCTGGTGGCATCACTGGTGGAAGTAGGAAAGAAAAAAAGAAAATCTTTTTTGGTCAGTAGGTCTCTGAAGTTCTTCTGGTCATGGAGGTCGGAGCGAGTGGTGGGAGGAGCAGAGTACTGAAAGGCTGCAAGATAGCACTGCTATTAGAACTGCTTGTGAAATCGCATTCTTGTTTTAACAGCTGTAAGTTTAAGATCCCTACTTGGATGCTTAATAAGGTCCCACCTCTTCTCTGTGTCACTTGTCAAGTGCTGAGAGAGGACCACTAGCAGGCTACCAGCACAAAGGTTTCACATTCAGGTGCCCGTTGACTTAGGGCAGCTGTTTGATCCCTCCTTTCACACGAGACACTGACCTGGTTCCCCCTGACAGTGGATGGGCTCTGTGGCTTTCCCTTGCCGCGCTTTAAGATCTGTAGTTGGTGCACAAGTAAGAGTACTGGGCTGCAGTGGGCGTGGACACCTTCAAGGTGTCCAGCGTTGCTGGTCTCTGTGAACTAGGCTGATGGAAAAGTGATCGGATGAGGCAGGAGAAGCCTTTGAAGGGGGAGGTTGGTTTTGTTTGGCTTTCTTTTTGAGCTTTTCTCCAGTTAAACAGAGATTGTCACCTCAAAGAACATCACTGCTGTCACTATCGTGAATTCCTAAACTTCCACTTGTTTAAGAAAATCGTTGGGTTTTGCACGCTGGTGAGGATTGGTGAGAATACTGCCGTATGTGATAGCTTACAGGCACAATCAGAACGTGTCCCATCACTGCCACCACCACCAAAACACTTCCCCGGACTCTGTGTGAATTATGAGATGCACCATAATATTTCATAACCTCTGTGAAGAGAAGAGGAAAAGGGGTTTTGAAATAAAGTCCTTAAAATGCCCATCCGACGGTAGCTGAGTTTCATTAATTAGGAAATTGTATCCAGGAAGAATGGTGCTTTGTAGGGTATTTTTTGTTTTGTTTTCAAATGAATTGCAGCCAGGAAGAGGCTGACCTGATCAAGGACAGACCAAAATAAATAACCAGACAGGAATCTTTGTCAAGGTTTTATGCCATATGCTCTGATCAGTATTGTAGTACCAAAAGGGTTTCAGCAGTGAAAAATGAATTTCACCGCTCGGGCTTTGTGGATTTAAAGTGGTTGTCAGGACACTTTTTTAATTAGTGTTCTATGGGCAGGTGGCAGCACTGGAGCTCAATTTGTGGTACATTTCTAATAAAGACAGGATTGCTAGGGCTCATCGTTCCCATCATGAGACTGGTTTTGGGTCCTTATACTTTTGCTGGGTTTTAACAATTCAGGCTGAAATTTAACAAAGTAGTCATTTGTATCTGAAGGGGAAAAAAGAGAGAAAGAGATACCTATCTGTATGTATGAAACTATATATGTAGTTCAGAGAATGGGCTGGGCCATTATGTATGGGAAAAAATCTATTCTGTTGACCTTTTCCCTCCATATAGTTTGTTTCCCATTTGGCAAGATGCTGGTCTTTGAGTAGCAAAGTTGTCAGTTGGGGTTTTTTGCCATTAAAAAAAAAAAAAAAAAATAGAAAAAAGGGAAAAAAGAAAAAGAAAAAAAAAAAACTACCCAGAGTTGGCTAAGTTGATATGCAGCTGAATAACTGTGGTTTGCAAGCACCCACAAGGGACCTCCTTGGCTTTAGAAGAGGAAAATCTCAGAAGACCTCCTCGTGGCTGACCATGTTTGAACTACTCCCAGCTTTGACTGGTAACCAGCGTGTTCAGGCGCCAGCCTGACTTAGCAGCTGAGCAGGCATAGCCAGGCAGCACCAGTGAAGCCAGACCTCTTTGGGAGCTCTTACGAATCACACTGAATGCAGAAAGAACATCATATTATCAGTGTCTAGCCACAGTAGTTTAGATTTCAGACATGTAATATATCCATCAGAAAATCTTCAGCATTTATTTATGCTAGTAGATGCCTTGTCTTGTGGTGCTTGTCAGGACATTTGCATGTTTTGCTATCAGAAGTATGA